>APFE031730791.1:0-27275 GCA_000404065.3 Pinus taeda | reverse complement strand
AATGCACTAAGAATTCCTCAATCAGAGTCTATATGTTCAAAAACTAGCTGCTCATGGGCAATGGAGGAGGCTTATAAAGGAGAAGGAGTCGCCATGAATAGGTAAAGGATGAGCTTTCCCCCAAGATAAGTGGATGGTCAGTCGAACAGACATGCCAGAGAAAGGATGGCGACCTCAACAATGCTAACAACCAAGTCTGGAAGGATCTGGAAGGCTGGTTGTTAGAACAAATTCGCCCAAACAGGATCAGCGTGGGTGAGACATTGGGATGGCGCGCTGACAGCGCAGACCAACTACAGAGGAGTTCTGGTCAGCGCGAAAAGGACAAACGGAGGGTGCGCTGTTCGTAAAATGGGACCAGCGCGGAAAATACGTGTGCTTCCGCGCTGGCAGCGCATCAGATACACTGTCCTCCGCCTGTCAGCGCGGTTATTTGATTAACAGGCACGATGATTCCTTTAACTTAGGCAAAGAGGGTTTTTTAGCCATTTTGAGGAGCATGAGTATGGGTGAATGTGGTTTATAGCACAGTAGAGAGACTGACATGATGGTAGTGACATTTTACTGTGTAACAGTGGTATCAGAGCGGTCTGCTCTTTCTCTGTTTTTCTTTGCATGTCCCCACGAGGTTGAGATATAAGGAGTTAGGGCTTGAACTGGTCTAACCTTTGCAAGACCAGCCTTGCCAATCCCGACGGCCTCCCATGGTGGATGAAAAGAAAGACGAGGGGGTAGGATATCCTATCAAAATCCTGCTCGAAGAAGCACTCGAGTGACAAAGGAATGCGATGATGAACAGCTTTGCCCAGATCGGCCTCCAATGGTGGATGAAAATAAAGACGAGGGGGTAGGAGATCCTATCAAAATCTTGCTCAAAGAAGTACTCGAGTGACAAAGGAATACGACGATGACCAGCTTTGCCCAGATCCTTCAGCAGCTACCCAGGGGCTGCGCATCGTCTTCCAATAGTTACTCTGGAAATGCCACACCATTTAAGGTACAAGTTAATTTTAAAATCCCCATATTCAAGGGTCAGATAGATGCATATGTCATCGATAAATGGTTAAATCTGCTAGAGGGTTATTTTTCTGTTCATGATTTTTCCAGTCAGGAAAAGATTATTTTCACTCTTCTCAAAGCAGCCCCTCACGTCAAGGACTAGTGGGAAACCTATGATGAGCAGAAGGATGAAAGTACAGACTCACTATTTTTAGCCGCACCCACTTGGGATTCATTCCGGGATGCCATCAAGGAGCAGTACTACCCTGTCGGAAGCTATGAGGATCAATACATAAAGTGGACCACGCTGTGGCAAACAAGGGACCAAGACATCCCAGAGTTTACCAATAATTTCCATACCCTTCGCACAAAGTTGGGTATCAAGGATTCGGAGCAGCATTTGGTACTCAATTATCGTGGCTGTCTGCATAAGTACATCCGGGAAGAAACATAATTCCTGGACATCCCCTCACTCAGCACAGCATACCGATATGCCATCAAGGTCGAGAAAAAATTTAAACAGAAGAAGCGAGACTTTGGATCTGCGAATCCGAAGCAAGGGAAACGTGCCCCCAAACTGCAGAACAAAGGACAAAGCCAAGGCGGGGCGGCCCAAGACAACACGCCAAAGTTACAAGCAAAGAACAGTGTCGTGAAGCCGAAAAAGGACACAGGAAAGTGGTGTGAGTTCCATAAGAGCTCCACTCACAACACAAGTGAGTGTCCGGCCAAGCAGTCACTGGTGGCCCAGCTAAAGTGTAGAGCCTCTAACCTACACCTCATCATCTACTATTATCTACTGTTTTTCATCACCTATCTCTCTCTTTCACCTCATTTTCCATGTAAAACCACCCAGATCATTACATTAGATGTCATTAAGCGTGATCAAGTGAGCTTTGCTAATGTGTGACTGTTTTGTTTAGATTTTGACATATTTACAGACATTCCGCAGCTCTCTGCCGATTCCGTAGCTATCTGGTGATTCCGCAGCCATCTGGAGATTCGCAGCCTTTTTGTTGTTCTCAAGGTTCCACGTGCCATTTCGCCAAACAAGCCACATGGGTACTTAGGTATCAAGGTGCTCGAGGTTCCTGTGCCATTTGTTCAATCATCCACGTCATCTGTACCTCCGGTCAAACAGGGGCAAGATCCGGTCAACGAAGGCAGCTTAACAGTGATGCGTAAGCTGTTGGGTCATGTCAGCTCATACGGTGACTTGCCCGTGTTACGCAGGATGTGGGGGACATAATCCAACTCTGGATTCAATGCCCATGACGACCAGGACCTCCAGCTCACCCACGCAGGCTCATGACGTGTTATTGCAGCTTTTATTATGCATGACAGTTTGTTTATTTTCAGTTTTAGTAGCACGCATAGGCTATCCTTCAGATGCCTATAAATACTTGCGTCTGCGTACGCTTATGTTAACTTTTACTTGCTGTATTTTTATGAACTTGTTGTAATTTTTGAGCATTCCCAAAACTCTGTTTTTATAGTGTTGTTCTAGCACTCTTAACTGTGAATTCCTGCACATGGAGTAATAGAAGCAGTGTTGTTTTGGAGCTTTCAACACTTTGAGTCTTCTTTGGGTTATGTGAATGGAGGGCCCCTGTTCATATTAGCCTTGTATAGTATTTTCATGTTCAGCATTTCCTTTTCTTGACGTATGTACAGCATAATTCACTTCATTTTGAGTCATTTTGAATCCTTTTCTTAAGCTGATCAGCATTGCTCTTTTGCAGGTTTTTGACCCGGGATTATTTGTGTGTTT
Organism: Pinus taeda; assembly: GCA_000404065.3. Taxonomy (NCBI): domain Eukaryota; kingdom Viridiplantae; phylum Streptophyta; class Pinopsida; order Pinales; family Pinaceae; genus Pinus; species Pinus taeda. The sequence continues at coordinate 24,505 of APFE031730791.1, read as the reverse complement.
ATGTGTTTGCTTTGTATCTAGTGGTAGTTCCAGTTGACAGATTCAAAGTTGTTGTCTCTTACTTCATTTCCATAACTAGTTTTTAGTTTTATTTCTCGAAACTGTCTGCTAACATTTGAATGATCTCTTACTATAAATTGTTTATCTTTTAGAGATCAGAATACTAATCACTTGCAGCTGGCTTTGGGTGCTTTCTAGACTAATCCTTAGCTACTTTCTAATCGTGCTTTACACAGTACTATGTGATAGAGGCAGAGAGTTAGAAAGAGAAAAATATTATCACTAGTCTTTAAAGTAGATTTTTCTCATTTTTATCATTTCTTAGACTTACCTTTAGCTACTTCTTAATCGTGTCTTACACAGTACTATGTGTTAGAGGCAGAGAGTTAGGAAGAGATAAACATTATCATTGGTCTTTTAAGTGATTTTCTTACTTTTTATTTGCAGCAGCATGAATGGTGTCTAATACCATTAGAAAGTGGTTCTTTGCTTTCAGTTCATTTTAATTCATTTATTTCCTTCAAGTTTTCCTTCTCAGCAAGTAGTTAGAAACCACTAATCACACACCCTCACTCATCTAGAATTCACTTCACACACACCATCACTCATTTGTTTACAAATACATCACTCCATCTTAGGAAGATAAATTAATCACAAACAACACCCCCCAAACGACAAAAAAAAGCTCTAAGAGGTTGCTTAAGTACATATAGTACACCTTCACTTCATCAGCTTACGAGCCCCGGGTTGGCAATTAATGATATCAATTTAGGAATACTAAATTGAGCAAACAACATTTTCTCCTTACTTATGAAATTTTTAACAAAAATGTACATAATTTTTTAGTGGATTCAGGTGCATCATCGAATATTTTACCAAAGTCCATATGCACCAAATTAAACGTTCAACCACAGAAATCTGATGTTCGCATAGTTCAACTAGATCGATCTCAAGTCGAAGTCATTGGCGAACTAAATCAAGTAACCATAAGGCTATCATCTAACCCAAAGGTATGTCAAGTTATTGACATTTTAGTCGCTGATATCCTTGAAATTTATGGCTTAATTCTTAGCAGGGATTGGTCAAAAAAACTGCATGGATGCTTCGCAACTGACTGGTCGCACATGTGGCTGCCTTACAATGGTAAGCCAAATCAAATAAAAGTTGAACGAGAATTACATCAGAAGTACATATTAACAGAATTAGAGGGGGAAAATGAACCAGTAGCATATAGCAATAGCATAATTGGAAATTACTCAGTGGATTCTTTTCTTGACAATTTTAATGCTCATACGTCACCTTCTTTAGAACATTCTGTTTTATCACAAGTCAAAAAAATTTCTCAAACGGATAGTTCAAAATGTATCAATGTTTTAGATAGATCTGTAAATAAATCTTTGTTTTGGAAATTACTTTTTGATGGTTCTAAATCTAATAAAGGAGCAGGAGTGGAATATGAGGCTTTAGTCCAAGGGTTGTACAAAGCAATCGGGTTAAACATAAAGTACCTCCAAGTCTTCAGAGACTCTGAAATTGTAGTCAGACAGGTAGGGAATACTATACATTTCTTATCAGGTCATTTAAAACACTATCAATCTCTTGTTCAAGATCTGACTAAGCATTTTATAGCATTCAATATTTCATCAATTCCCAGACTCCAGAATGCAAGCGCTGACCTTTTAGCTAACATAGCTTCTAAGCTCATTCCTTCTGAAGATATTAGTCCAGATAGATTCTCAATAGAATTAATCTTTAGACCTTCTATTCCTGACAACATCACAAATTGGAGAATATTCAATGATGATCCTGATATCATAAATTTCCTTACTTTTGAAGGATCCTACTCCAACCAAATAACTGACGAGGACCAACATGATCGACAATTACAACAAAATAGCACTAACAATGCTATACCTAAATCAGTGGTCAAGTTAGAAGATCTGTACGATTTGAAAGATCGATTTAAAAGGTATACCAATTCAAAGCTCCAAACTTCAACTTTGAATTACAAATTAGTAAACCTAGGAATCGATGCCAAACCTCAAAACATAAATCTAGGCCTTGGCCTATCCCCTGAAGAAAAAATAGCATATATTCTTCTTTTGAGACAATACAAAAACGTTTTTGCTTGGAACTATGATGAACTCAAAACATACGGCATTTCTATCATCCAACATACTATTCCAATGACCGATAATGGAAAACCTATCCAACAAAAATTGAGAAAGATCCATCCCAACTTAGGAAATCAGATAAAAACCGAACTCAATAAGCTATTGAAAGCCAAGATATTCTTTCCCGTCGGACATTCTAAATGGGTCTCCAATATGGTACCTGATAGAAATAGAAACAGAGATATTAGAGTTTGTATTGACTTTTGAAATCTTAACAAGGCTTGTCAAAAAGACAATTCTCCCTTATCGCCTATGGAGCATATATTGCAGGCAGTGGCGGGCTCAGAATTAATGTCTTTCTTGGATGGATTTTCAGGATACATTTCAAGTGTTGGTACATCCTGATGATCAATTGAAAACCACATTCAGAACTAAATGGGGCACATATGCATATCGAAAGATGTCATTTGGTTTGATTAATGTTGGTGCCACATTTCAAAGAGCCATGGACATTACATTTAAAGGTTTAGTCAATAAATTTGTAGTAATTTATTTGGATGATATAACTGTGTATTCCAAGAAACGAAGCGACCATCTCAAAGACTTGAAACAAATCTTCCAACGATGTTTAAGTTATGGAATTTCACTTAACCCAAAGAAATATTTTTTCGCATTAAGTGAAGGAAAACTTCTAGGATTTATAGTGTCAAAATCTAGAATTCACATCGATTCTAATAGAATCAAAGAAATTTCTGAAATATCCCTACCTCATAACAAAAAAGCAATGCAATCTTTCCTTGGTCAAATCAATTTTGTAAAGAGATTTGTTCCAGATTTTTCACGAATCATATCCCCTTTACAAACCATTATAAAAAAGAACTCTAATTTTAAATGGGTCCAAGATGAACATGAAGCGTTCAACCTAATCAAACAAGCTATTATTAATGCTCCATCTTTAGCAACTCTGAATTTTTTAGAGGCTTTTATTTTATAAACATTTTCCTTAGATAGGTCATATGCTATGATACTCACTCAAACGAATCAAGAAAAGGTGGAAGCAACAATTGATTTTTTCAGTTCAACTTTGCAGGGTGCTGAATTAAATTACTCACATGTGGAGAAACAGGCTTATGTTGTTTTCAAAGCAATCAAATACTTCAGACCTTTTCTACTCAAAACCCATACTAAAATTATAGTACCGTTTCCAGCGGTAAGGAATCTTGTAGTACAAAAGGATGTGGGTGAGAAGAGGGCCAATTGGGTAACTACCTTACAAGAATATGACATAGAAATTAAGCCAGCAAACATTGTAAGAGGTCAAGGCTTTTGCAAAATGCTAGCTAGAGCGTCGCAAATTTATGAAATTCCATATGTAGAGGTACAAATGTGCGAGGTAAGCCTAAATGATGCAAAGTCATTACACGCTGATATCATTTATTATCTTAAGAATGGATATGCTCCTTCACACCTTGATCATAATAAGGAAAGAGCTCTAAGGTTGAAAGCCAAACAATATCAGCTCATAAATGATATTCTATTTAGAATGAATTATGATTCTATTCTCCTTAGATGTCTTGAGAAATCTGAATCTGAAAAAGTTTTGCAGGAACTCCGCGATGGACCAGCAGGCGGACACTATGCTGGAGATGCTACTGCACATAAAATCTTGCGCGTAGGGTATTACTGGCCCACGTTATTCAAATACTCACACAGTTACGTGAGGAAATGTCAAGTCTGCCAAACTACTGTTGGGAGACAAAAGAAGCCATCCTTACCATTACAACCCGTTAACATCGAGCAACCCTTCATTCAGTGGGGATTGGACATAATAGGTGAGATCGTTCCTCACTCTTCCAAGTAGCATAGATATATCCTTACAGCAACATATTATTTTACTAAGTGGGTAGAAGCAGTTCCACTCAAGATGACTAATGCTGAAAATATCATTGAGTTCACAGATCAATTTATAATCACTAGGTTTCGATTGCCTTCCGCTTTAATGTTCGATAATGCATCATACTTTTCTGGAAATGCAATGACTGAATTTGCACTTAAAAGAGGATTCAAACTTAAATATTCGACCAATTATTATCCACAGGGCAATGGGTTAGCCGAGTCTAGAAATAAAAACCTAATCAGGATTACCAAAAGAACAGTAGACCAAAATCATAAAAATTGGCATAAATCCTTAATATATGCTTTGTGGGTAGACCGAATAATGAGAAAAGCTTCCATCGACACTTCTCCCTTTAATTTAGTTTATGGGAAAGAAGTGGTTCTTCCGACTCATTTAGCAATTCCCTCTTTGTCTCTAGTTCAATACATTGATGAAGTACCAACTTCCTCATTACACCTAAGATAAATGGAAATAATCAAATTAGAAGAACAACGAGAACAGGCTAAGAAAACGCATGCTCATCATCACGCACTAGTAAAATCCTCTTTTGATTCAAACATAATGACCAGAAAATATTTTTAGATGGGAGACTTAGTTTTAAAATGGGACAAGGCACATGAAGAAAAGGGGAAGCATACAAAATTTCAAAGAATGTGGCTTGGTCTTGTTCAAATTGTAGAAGTCTTAGGTCCATCAACATTTTTGTTACAGGATTTAGCAGGTAAAAGAGACTCTTTTCCTGTCAACGGACAAATTCTAAATAAATATTTTTCATACAGGATTATTCTTCTATTTTTGTAGAGTAATATTTTTCTTTTTATAATAAAACCAGTTGTTAATGGTTACATTAGGCATTTATGAAAAAGACACCAACTCTCTTTCAGATTTTGATTTTTCGCTTGTATAAATAGCAAATCTTCTGGTAAATTGATCTTTATTATTCAAAGATACAGTTAAAGACTCTAACCTAGATATGGAACTAGTTTCAACTTCATAAAGTTTGATGAAAACAACCTTTAGTGAAGAAATTGTTTTTTATCAGTTCAATGAAAGGTATCAATAACAAAATAAAGATTCTCTGTAGAATAGCTACTTCCAAAAAACTCTATCATTGTCGTCCATACCTATCTAAGGAAAACAATGACTTCCTCCCTGCTAAGGAAATCACAAATTTCAGAGGAACAATCCAAGGATACACTTCATCTTGAAGAATGAGAGGTCTCATCACGAGCCGGCTTATCATAATCAAAGATATTATAACTTGCTGACTTTGCCAAATACTGCATACCACAACAGGGAAATGACTCAAGATTGTTACAATCAAGAGGCAAGGGGTCTCATTATGAGCCAGCTTGTTCAACAAAGTTATAAATCAAGTGAATTCCTGTGTCATAAATTGGCTATCAAACCAAGACATTGTTCTTTAAGAATAAAAAGAAAATCAAAGCAATAAGTGTGGATGTGGATTCTTCTTTGGGAGTTAGAGGCTTCTTTAAGTAGGATACAGGATCATTGATGGGTAATAGGTAACCCTGTCGAGGCTATGAATGCCTGCTGGCAGCAGAGGCTCTACCTACGACAAATGAGCATATTTAAAAACTGGTTTACAGAGAAGACTTTGTTTTATCTTTACAGACCAAGTAATGACTGATGTAAATACAAGGACTAACTTGAGGAAGCAAATAATCAAAGTTTAAAATAGTTGAAGAAAAATGTCATTGACGGGTTAGAGCATAATGTACTTTATCTTTCCATAATAAAGTTTAATTTTCTGAAAAATTTCCTGTTTTGGAAGTTGAAAAAATTCAATAGAAACACAGAGATAACTGGTTCTTCCAAGTGAATCACCAATTGTTGTGGCCACCAACAACCCCCCTCCTTATGAAGTGTTATTACTAATACTAAATAAGTGGGGACCCTTAGTAAAAAAAATTTAAAAAATCAATTAGCGTTATATTTCCTTTTAGATGAAACTTACAACATCATGGACATAGGAAAATACCTTTGAAGAATGTAAAAAACCTAAGTTTCATAATGAAGAAAGTAAATTCACTCCTTAAGAGAGATGACATCGCACAAAGAATGATAGGATAACTTCTAAACGAGCCAAAATGATAAAAAATGTGTGATTGCAACGTGAAACTCCATCACATCGCATTGCATTAAGAAGAACTCACATTAAAAAACCTTAAAATCACCAATATGCGATATCGCATATCGTACATCGTAAACATCACATGAATTACACATAATGATTATAACGATTAGGCGATCTGCGATCTTGCGATCTTGCGATTCGCGATCTGCAACCTTTCGATCCTGTGATCCGCGATATTGCGATATTGCGATATTGCAACCAAGCAACCTTGCGATAGAACAACACGATGAAATTAAGATAGTGCGATGCAACGATCTGCGATATCAAAAAACAAAATCGCAAGACCTCTCCATCGCTGTTGGTTCTGGCTCATTATTCGAGAAAACATTTTTAGGCCAAGAACTGGTCATGCACTTAAATCCGAATTAATGAGTTGTTGCTAGTTGTTAATGAAGTATGGTGTTGTGTTTTTCGAAGAACTAGTTCACATAAGGTGGCGTGTTTTGCATATCTTCAGCATTTAAAGTTTTCTTGTCATTATTTTTATCATTACTTCCACCTCAATTGTAAACTACAACAACGAAGGACAAAGCATTATACAAGGCAGTATGTAGGAAATTATGAGGAGGAAAGGCAGTACTCCAATGTCCATTTCAGAAGGTACACCTAATCCACTTAAGGGAGAGAAAGAGCCGCAGAACTCTTTTGAGGCATCCATCACAGATTTCTCATATACATCCATGGGTGAATGGGTACTGAACGATGTTGATACGAGAAACAGACAGTTTAATGCTCAGGGTCAAGAACTCACGGAATCACTATTTTTACAAATTTTGAGCTTTATACCCGATAAGAGAAAAAGGCGCAAGTGGAAAAAAATGCATCAGGGAAGCCCGAATCAAGAAAAAGAGGCAGTTTTTAATTCGCGATTAGCGCTTAGAAAACTTGCTCGAAAAGGAAGGCTTTGAATTACTCAGTCACCTGCAAGCCCCAAAAATTGCAAGAAAGCAGCGATAGAAACAAACTAGAAACAAAAGGCTAAAGAAAAAGAAGAAGTAATCCAAGGGTTAACTAAGTTGAAATGTGATTATTACTAGGCATATATGGTAAAGCAACATAGTCATTGGATGACTCTCAAGTATATCATCAATTTTGCTGAAAAGTTAGTGCCAGCTCTTGCCAATTCTGTTTCTTTAACTCAACCAAAGATGGAAGACAGTCAGCCGATTCTACTCAGGCAAATACTGAATGACTTTTGACGTTAAGGAGCAAATTTAGAAATAGTTAGATATTAGATTTAATTTTAGAAATAGTTTTACTTAGAAAAAGGACGGTCATTTAAACTGAATCCTCAATTTCTGTAAATAAGTTATTTAGTTAGTAGTATTTAAACCCCTTCTCATGCATTTAGAGAAGGGTCCAGAAATTTATCAAAAACTTGTCCTCAGAACATGCACTTTTGCACCATCAGAGGAGGTTTTGATGAATGAATGGAACAGGGTTTATTTGATATTTTAATTTGATATCTATTATTGATGTTGCACTTCTGTACTCTTAGTGGATGTTAAATCAAGGAGATATAAATCAATTGTTGCTTGAAGCTCATGAGTAGGACTAGTTATAAATGGTGTTTTTATCTGTTAACCATTTCTGCTTATGCGTTAAAGTAATATTCAGTTTTCAGTTGTTTATATATTACAGTGTGGATGGCTGAGTTATCATTTGGCACTTTTGTACGGTGATAACTATTTATTTATGCTTAGTTTATTAATAGCTCATTTATGCGATAAGGTTTCAGAACTGTTTCATCTAACTTCTTATACGAAGTAGTTCATCCTTATTGAATTCTTTTCTTATAATAGATGAATGATCTTTATTACCAGTTATTGTTAGAAATCTTTTTAGATCACATAGAAGAAAGATCAGACCCCGGGTTAGCATAAATTTTGATGTTTTTCTGCTTATTAGAATACAATAGCGTAGCATTAGATTAGAATTAGAATAGAATTATTCCATTTAGAACAGAAATACCCATATTTCTCACACACACACACTGAATTGGGAAATTGGTCCCATATCCCCAGTCGGACCCGCTATACCAAACAGATAAGGTGCTTCCAACCAAGGTCCGGAAAGGGCGGGTATCCCCCTTGTTGTAGACCTGATTTTTGGGGCCTTCAACATAATTGGTGCTAAAAGGAGGGCCCAAACTATGAATGGCAAGTAAATCCAAATCAAAATACCATTATGAGAGTAAATCACCCTCACCATCTCCCCCGACTTCTCCATTACACTTAAATCCAGAGTTAGAAGTCGTCGGAGCATCAACCGCTGCTACGAACCCTGACATTTCGGAACAATCTATTATACAACCTCCTAAAGTCGAATCTCTGATTCAAAAACTTCAGCGATTTTCCATTTCCCCTCAATGATCTGATAAATCTCAGGGCAACGTGACTTCGCAGTATAACCCTGCTCATTCTCTGACTAGATTAAAGAGTGAAAAGTTTGGTGTTCAGCCAACCGAGTTACCTCTTCCCAAAAGGAGAAGAGCAAGGAAATCACCTAAAGGGTCTGACAGCGAGACTCTTTCATCAACATCATCCATCTCAACCTCTTCACTGCGAAGTCAACCATCCATTCCTCCACTTCAGACCATTATCAATCCACCTAGTGGAATCCATACAACTCCTCCTCAATCATCGACGATCATAATATCCTCATCTTCCCAACCATAGGGATCATCTTCTACACTTCCCCCTGTTAGCAGTTCAACAATGGCCCAGTCTCCATCGAACAACCCTGGGGCAGTCTTAATGCCTGCACCCTTGAGTCAAATACCGTCCCATCCTGAGAAACGGTTTCCTAAGTTCAATCTCGAGGTAGGCATGCTAGCAGAAGAGCACATAAACAACTTTATGCTATCCATTAATCTCAACGGGGTTACTAATGAAGATGTTGTTATTCGACTGTTTCCTTATACTCTGCAAGGAACAACTGGATCGTGGTATTTCTCATTACCCTCTAGATCTATTACTAGTTGGGATATCTTCCAAGACCAATTCCTAACCAAGTTTGGTGACGACAGGTCTATAGCAACGTTAATCAATGACCTATCCAACCTTAGGGTCGAATCTAGAGAGCCTATCAAAGACTTCAATCTACGTTTCAATAAAATTCTAAACAAAATTCCTATCACTTCCCAGCCCAGCGACGAAGTGCGATGTGAATGGTATATCGCTGCTTTACCATCAAACATAGCAATCTTCGTGGACAGGGCTAATAAAGAAAACTTAGCGGAAAACATGAAAGAAGCCATAGTAGTAGAGAAACGTATAATAGCCCTAGAGAAGAAATCCACGATAGAGGAACGGAAATCTAAGAAGGTCACCTTCAAAGAAGAGTTGAAGAAGAAACAAGCAAAAGATCCATTCGATTTGGGGGGATTGCAAAAAGTTCTGAAGACCATGTCCAATGAAATGGTCGACATAAAAAAGAAAGTAGCAGAAACTTATTCAAAAAGGCCCTACAAAGCTTTTAAAAGAGGCGCATCAATGGATTCGAGGCCACCCAATGCTATTAGTAGTGTTGAATCCGAGGAAGAGGAAGAGGATATTGCCACTGAAGGGAAAACCGATGATGAAGAAGTTGTAGAATTACAAGGAATGTGGGATTTCATCCTCCCACAAGAAGAAGGTCAAGAAGTATTCCGAGCTAACACACGAAGTGGAAATCAGCTTGAGCCTCCCCAAACTACCCCAAAGCGAAAGAGCGCAAGCTCTGCAACAAAGGATAAAGTCGCAACAAAGAAAATGACATCTAAAGCGACTCAAACTAGCCCAGTGCAAATAGATTCACCAACTCCATCTAAAACACTGATCGCCTCGGATGAAATGGAGTACAATATTATAGAAGACATGAAAAAGACTGGGGCCAACATCACTCTGTATGAATTGAGCAAGCTAAAGCATCAACAAAAGATAATGATGAAAGAATTACATGCTGTGCCAGTTGCACCTTTGCCTGTCGCTGTAATTTCTCAAGCTTCCCAGAACATGGGAAGACCTCCAACTAATACGACTAACAAGATTGATCCAAATGACATCGCTTTAATTGGAGGAAGATCGAGATCTCATACTCCCACTTTTCTCCTTACTTATAAAATTTTTAACAAAAATGTACATATTTGTTTAGTGGATTCAAGTGCATCATCGAATATTTTACCAAAGTCCATATGCACGAAATTAAACGTTCAACCACAGAAATTCGTTGTTCGCATAGTTCAACTAGATCGATCTCAAGTCGAAATCATTGGCGAACTAAATCATGTAACCATAAGGCTGTCATCTAGCCCAAGTTATTGACATTTTAGTCGCTGATATCCCTCAACTTTATGGATTAATTCTTAGCAGGGATTGGTCAGAAAAGATGCATGGATACTTCACAACTGACTGGTTGCACATGTAGCTACCTTACAATGGTAAGCCAAATCAAATAAAAGTTGAACGAGAATTATATCAGAAGTACATAGTAACATAATTAAAGGGGGAAAATGAACCAGTAACATATAATAGTAGCATAATTGGCAATTACTCAGTGGATTCTTTTCTCGGCAATTTTAATGCTCATACGTGACCTTATTTAGAACATTCTATTTTATCCTAAGTCGAAAATTTTTCTCAAATGGATATTTCAAAATGTATCAATTTTTTAGATAGATCTGTAAATAAATCTTTGTTTTGGAAATTATTTTTTGATAGGTCTAAATCTAACGAAGGAGCAGGAGTAGGATGCATGCTAATTAGTCCAGAAGGAGATAAAATCATGTTAACATGCAGGCTCGAATTTGATTATACCAACAATACAACAGAATATGAGGCTTTAGTCCAAGGGTTGTATAAAGCAATCGGGTTAAACATAAAGTACCTCCAAGTTTTCAGAGAATCTGAAATTGTAGTTAGACACGTAGGGAATACTACACATTGCTTATCAGGTCATTTAAAACACTATCAATCTCTTGTTTAAGATCTGACGAAGCATTTTATAGCATTCAATATTTCATCAATTCCCAGATTCCAGAATGCAAGCACTAACCTTTTAGCTAACATAGCTTCTAAGATCATTTCTTCTGAAGATTTTAGTTCAGATAGATTCTCAATAGAATTAATCTTCAGACCTTCTATTCCTGACAACATCACAAATTTGAGAATATTCAATGACGATCTTGATATTGTAAATTTCCTTAGTTCTGAAGGATCCTACTCCAACCAAATAATTGACAAGGACCAACATGATCGACAATTACAACAAAATAGCACTAACAATGCTATACCTAAATCAGTGGTCAAGTTAGAAGATCTGTACGATTTGAAAGATCGGTTTAAAAGGTCTACCAATTCAAAGCTCCAAAGTTCAACTTTGAATTACGAATTAGTAAACCTAGGAGCTGATGCCAAACCCCAAAACATAAATCTAGGCCTTGGCCTAGCCCCTGAAGAAAAACTACCATATATTTGTCTTTTGAGACAATACAAAAACGTTTTTGCTTGGAACTATGATGAAATCAAAACATACGACACTTCTATCATCCAACATACTATTCCAATGATCGATAATGAAAAACCTGTCCAACAAAAATTGAGAAAGATCCATCCCAACTTAGAAAATCAGATAAAAACTGAACTCAATAAGCTGTTGAAAGGCAAGATAATCTTTCCCATCAGACATTCTAAATGGGTCTCCAATATGGTACCTGTTAGAAAGAAAAACAAAGATATTAGAATTTGTATTGACTTTCGAAATCTTAACAGGGCCTGTCAAAAAGACAATTTTCCCTTACCATTTGCTACTACAACATTTGCAACTAAAAAAAATCCAAAAATAAATAAAAAATAATCATTGGAAAAAGATGCACTTGTCTACTGGGAATACTATGTTGTCTTTGACTCTGCTATTGAGCCTCCTAATCTACTGTTAACACTGCTCTGCACCCCTCAGTATCTAACTGACATTGAACCTCCTGCTGTTGAACACTGTGGGCCCCCCATACCAAGGTAATGATCCATGAGACAGAAATATCTCAATGGACCTTGCCCAAATTTTTGCAACTCTTAGGACTATTGCTTCACATCTCCCCACCTCACACCAGGAGGTATAACTACATGCAAGGTGAAATATGATCTACTCATACTATTATTGATACTACTCTATTGTTTCTTCCGCATTGCTGCTACAACTACTGCAATAATGAGAATGATCCCCCCATATCCTAGACTACTAGATCACTTTGAAGCTAAAATCCCTCTGAGTCTCGATCTGCGTATGAGAAAACTCTCTCCTCCTAAATCTACCAATATCAATGATCACAACTCCCATTTGTGTGACTAAACATTGGCTCAGTGATCTTCCCACTAGTAGCCTTCTAGCTCCATTAAGAAGCCTGCTCATTGGGTCTTTTGGTTATACCCTCTTATCAATGATTTGGCCATATTCAACCCACTAGACTAGATCTCCACAAATCTACCTCCTAACAACTCATTATTTCTTCAATGATCATTGTACATGAGGACTTCAAGAGCTAGCTCTAATGTGATTCTTTCTCTGGTACCATGTAGAAATTCCTACAAATATAGCTCTGCTACCATGTAGAAATTCCTTATAGATTCAAACTGCTTATCTAATTTTCTAAAACAAAATACTCGAATCTACTCCACTAATTTGTCGAAACAATTAATCGATCGATAAATCATAAAAAATGAGACAAGTTTCAGTCACATATGCTCAAATATTTATCTAAGGGGAAATTTGGTTGATCAAAACCCCTTCCTATCTGTATATTGAATTCGTCATAAAATATGAGAATATTACAATGATCTTCTCAAGCCCAAGAAACCTCTGCACTATCTATATCTTTCCCACTGCTTCTTAGAGAATCGTAGGCCAATACTTAACCAATTTTCTACTTTCCCAAGTCCCTATTTCCTTGCACTGTTCAAATAGGAATTATGCCTCTATTTAATAGGGATTTTCCTGCATTGGATTTCCCAGTTCCTTTAGGATCGTCCTTTGACTGCATGCACCATCTTTACAATTTGGATAATTATAGAATTGATAGTACATTTCGCTTGAACTCAAATCTCAACTGTGTAACCCTCAGATCTAACATGCATGAGCTATTTATCACTGAATTATCAGGTAACTGGTTGAACCAATGAAGCCACACCCAACTGTTAGACCTCCTAAAATTTCCTCCATCAGTTGGAACTATTTTAACTGAGTTTAACTCAGCTAAATTGAATTAATTAATTACAACTCAAAATAAACTCTACCAGGGCTCCTATATAGTAGGAGACACTCTACATGACTCAATTTAGATCCTCAACTTGAACTAATTGAACCAAATAAGACAAATTAACTTAGTTAAATAATATAAGTTTTCATGTGATGTGGAATTGCAATTTTATTCCTAATTTAATTCAAGGACAAAATTAAATCAATATTTTCTTGTTGAATTTTCAACATTTGTTGTTGCATTTTTCAACATATTTTCTCTTCTTTTCTACTATTGAGTTTTCCCAAAGCTCAACACTTGGAAAAAAATATGGAAATCTAATTCTAATCAAAAGGTAAACTCTTTTTGTTGGCTTCTTTCCCATAGAAAAATTTTTACAGTTGATAATTTAAGAAGTAAAGGAATTCACAGCCCTCTTAGTGTCCTCTTTGCTTGCATCACATAGAAGACATCTCCCATATCCTTTTGAATTATGATTATACCAAAGCAGTTTGGATGAGAGAAATTTTGGCATGCTCCAGCAGAGTGAAATGACCCTCTAATTTTCAAGAGTTCTTCTCTTTCTAGAGAAAACTATGCTAGAAGATTTTCAAGGAAACCTCTCTTCAAAAATTATTGTGAAGCCCTCCAAAAATTAATATGTTGCAAAGTATGGTTAGAAAGGAATAATGTAATATTGAACAACTTGAATACCCCACCCCACAACAAAACAATGAAATAAATATCATTGTGGTCTAATCTTAGAGCTCAAAATATAGACTAAAACTCTTCTAAAAAATACTTAGACCAAATGCAATGAGTTTGGCTAAGAAATTTTATAGTTTTGGACAAATTTTCTTGAAGCACAAGATGGAACAAGCCTAAAAACGATGAAATCTTAAAGCTAATATTAGCAGAGGTAGAATTAAGAATATGGAAGAGCTCACAACACGACTGGATCTCTATTTTTATGGGGCATCCAAATAGAACCTAGGGGTGGTAGGATGGGGAGCGGTACTCCATGGCCCTGAGGAGGATAAAGTGTTTAGGTACTCATGGGGTCTTAGTCATATGAAATAATAAAGTAAATATATTGGTATATACCATTGTTAGCCAAATAAAATTAGTTGGAAACGCTTATAGTCATGGGATATTCTCTCCTAATCTAGCATCATCTAATCAAAGTCTCCCTCCAAAAGGATAAACCTATGGAAAACATCATGAAAGGAATCAACAAAATTGCAGAAGATATCGCTATCATCCAAAGCACATTTCCATGTCCTAAGAGACTTTAATAGAGAAGAAAAAAAGTATTCGTACGAGGGGTGTAAATTGGAGATAGGTAAATTAAATATTAATGGAAAACTAATTCCTACTATAATTCCCTAATGGAAGATGAATTTTATTGACTTTTCTATAGTCAAATTTGTTGATATAAGAAAATACAAAAATGGAAAATTGGGCAATCAAATTGACTTTGTGGAAACTCCGAGGAAACACATTCATGTATACAATCCCACCCTTAAATCCCATAATATTTCACGAACCATGGCAATCAAGGTGATGAACATTCGAGGAATAGCGTAAACAATGTTTCATATATAGTCACATCATTTTGTTATTATGATTCAGAAGGGAGAAATTTTGAAGTGTTATAGTGCATAAGACCCCGTTGAATATGGGAAATCATTATGGAGCTACCTTGTGGTTATCACATCGCCTCCCTCCCCTAAGCCTTACATTTTGGTCTTCCTTATTTGGTAGTTGAGGTTTGGAAGTTGGGATCTTCGACAGATTGGAAAATTTATGATGACACTAGGGTTTTTTTGGTTTTGGAAGGGGATCCCTTTTCCTTCTTCTTCTTGTAATAAATGTTTTATAAAGGGGTATTTTTAATGATAATCAAGAAGGGGAGTCACCCTTGAGAAAAATATTTAGAGGAGGAACATAGGTGGAGATCATAAATTGCATGCTACTGGTGTGCTATGGGAATTGTTCAAATGGTGGAAGGTTTTTAACCCTTCCTACGAGATTGTGAAAGAATTTCTTGACTACTATGAGATTTGGTTTTGTGATTTCCATCTCCACAATAGTTTGTATTATTGGAAGGGGCAACTATTCAGATGGTGGAATTCTTTTGACCCTTCCTATGATATTGTGAATGAAAATCTCTTGTATTGTGACCTTTGATTTTGGGATTTCCATCTAATATGTAGTCTATGTGGGTGGAAGGGGAAAATGTTTCATTCAATTGTGTGTTATTGGGGATGGTAGAGCCTAGATAAGGAGTTCAATTTGTCAATGAGTGATCTTGGCACTATTGAGAATGTGCGAGGTTGTGTTTCCCTTGTGATGTTGAGCTTGCAAAATCATAATTTCTTTGGCCACAAAATAGACCACATTATGTCTGTTGGACAACCACATAAATAAGAAATGGTTTGCAAATGTAAATTCCTTTAAATTCATCTTACTTAATGAGTGGACGTTATTCATTTGGACCTCTTGACAATTAAATTTAAAAGAAATGATGAATGACCCAAAATTTCCTGTAAGTTAGATGAAATTCAAGGATTGAAGTCAAGAGCAGATGGAAATGGAGATGAAATGGATGCTTTAAGAAGGGTGATTAAGGAACTTAAAGATCATATCAAGAACCCGCTTCTCGACATAAGTGATGAAATGAATGCTTTAAGAAGGGTGATTGAGGAACTTAAAGACCAAATCAAGAACCTTACTCTCAACGTAAGTGAGTCAACCAGCGCAAGCACTTTGAAAATTATTAATTTCCTAGACTTAAATGAACCTCAACGTGAGAAGGTTCATAGTCATCAAAGGTTTCATAATCAATTAGGAACATTATGTGATGTACATTTTGTCTTTTGTTGAGGAAATTTTGTAAGGTATCCATCTACAAAACCCCTCTTTTCATTATTGCTTAGATATATTCTCCTAAGGAATATCATGTATTCATATTGGAAAAAAGAAAACAATTGGAAATTTTGATTAATTAGCTCACTAATGCTTGATGTATTTACTAAGCAAAAATCCCAAAATCATAAGATATAAATACTCGTGTTGGTTTCAAAAAATATATATAAATTTCCATTGGATTTTGATCAACTATGACCAAAAAAAGGTACCTTGGAAAAGGGACCTTTTATTTTAGCAGTTGTCTTTATTGGGACTTTTTGGACTTTCTAGTGCCCAATCCGTTGGAAAGATTTGAGGTGAAATCTTGATTTGTGTTATTTAAATTGATTTTTTAACTATACATATGAAAACCCGAGGGTACTTCTATTGTGCAAGGGTTACCTAACAAGCTTGTGATTTCAATAAATTCCTGTGTTGCTTGTGATTTCAATAAATTACTCCTAGATATTAGAGAAATTAGACCAGAAAAACTCATGAGAAAAGCATCCAAAAAATATCACTAAAAACAACTCATTTTATTTATTAATTAAATTAAGCATTTTATTGATTTTTTAATCTTAAAATACATACCTATTTACTTTTAGAACCATAATATTTCGAATTGCCAAATTCCATATATATAGATATAGATATGCATACTATTTAACTTTCTAAATTTCCAATATATCTTATATATAATATATATATATATATATATATATATATATATATTATTTATTGGAATATTAAAATCCATATAAAATTTGAAGAAAAATTCAAACATTAAAAATAGTTACATTTAAGTAAGATATTGATTTATTCCATAACTTCATGCTAGAAATAATGATTCCATATTTTTATGTTTATTAAAAAATATATTTTCAAAAATTATAAAGTCCAAATTATTTAAATTTTAGTCTTGTATGTTTGAATTCAATAATAAAAAAATATTTTATGTTTATAAAATATATATTTTCAAAAATTATAAACTCCAAATTATTTTAAATTTTTAGTTTGTGTATGTTTTAATTCAATAATTAAAAAATTGATGATAAAAGCAAAACTGAATTAAAAAACGAAATTTTACGGAAAGACAAATTAAAAATATGCGTGAAAAGAAAAAATTTAAAGCAATTTGACAAACTTATTTATATTATCTAACCTTTTTAACTTTTATTGTTTTCAAGGCCATTTTTTAGTTTTTCAATTAAAACTTGAATACATTTAAATATTCTAATCTATATCGTTATAGAATTAACTACGTTAAAACCCCCAAAAAGTTGGCGAATCTAACTGCAATTAACTAATAACATGAAATATCGGGAATCCCCACAAGTTCTAGGTTGTCAACCAAACGGACAGCTATCTCAGACCCACCCCGAACTCTCTATATATATTTGAGGCCTCTGCGCGGAATGTATGTTAAGAGTGCTTACATCTACATTGAAGTGCCTGGAGCATCCTTATGTGTTTTCAGTGTGGCACCTCAAATCGTTGGCGATCAGTGGGAGGACACGGATTATTGATGGAGATGAAAAAGATTGATACTGCAGTTCTGTGCGTCATCACGCTAATGCTCTTTCTAAATCTTGCTGCTGCTGCGCGATCTGCCAACCTGCACGTGGAGCAGCAGCAGGAGGAGGTGAATAAGCGAGATTCCATGTGGAATGAAATGAAACCGAGAGGACCAGTGCCGCCTTCGGCCCCTTCACAGTGTCGAAATTATGGGCGTGACCGTTCAGGCTGTCCACCACCACACCCAGATTCCACGTGGAATGAAATGAAACCAAAAGGACCAGTCCCGCCTTCGGCCCCTTCACAGTGTACCAGCGATGGCCTTAACTGCCCACCACCACGGCCCGGCGCGCCTTCAGTCAAATCATAAGTAATCAAGAAGTGCCGTCGTCACGGTGGTTGAACTAATCTATTTGTCTACCACATAAATAATAGATCATGTTGTGGTCTTCTTTCCATTTGATGCTGTGAAATAAGATTTCCTTGTGGAATCACCTGGTTTGGTATTTTTATTTTGGATGGTACGCTTTTTATGTTAATTTTTTTCAAAATTTTTATTAGTCAGTTAATTAATTAATTATGTGCAATACTTATACTTATTTTTTTTTAGCAGTTGTTTATAATGCGATTTTTAAAAAAAATAATTCTGGTGGTTTTTCCGGTTAAAATCCTACAAGAATTTATTGGAATCGCATGTTTGATAGCTAGTTTCTGCACAATCAAAAGGTGTCAGGGGTTTTTCAGGGTGTTGAATCCAAATATGTAGTTAAAAAACCATTTTAACTGCAACAAATCAAGATTTAACCTCAATTTCTTCCCCATATTCCGTCACCAAAATCTCTAAAAAGTCACGTTATAGACAACTCCCTTATTTTTAATCCGTATTCATAGGGTCTTTTCTCTTTTTCACTGAATTTTTCTTACCATAAAATTGTTGGAAAATTACATAAGTGCCTTGGAAATATTACTAATGGTCATTTCATAAATTTACCAGCCAGTTCTCTTTCAATTAAGTTTTAAGTTGGTTAAATTTATAGCAAGGATTGGCTTCCAACGGCCGAACAAATTAATATTTTGGTGGAAAATTACATAAGTGTCTTGGAAAAATTACAAATGGTCATGGTATAAATTTACAATCCAGTTCTCTTTCAATTAAGTTGGATAAATTGATAGCAAAGATTATGTGACAATGTCCGAACAGATTATTCTTTTGTTGATTATGTTTTACTTATCGAGATAAAAAATTATTTATAATAAATTTTAGCATGTTATTGTTTTGAATGTATTTTTATGATTATAATATTATAAATTTATCTGAAAATTTTGATACGTAGACCTTCCACAATGATGATTAATTTTTTTAAAGTGTGTGATTTTATTTTCGTTTTATATTATATAATTTTATTTTTTATTTTTATGAATAAGAAAATAGATTTATTTTCATATTTTAAAATGATTTTATTTTGTTAGTATATATACATGTATGGATCAACAAACAAATAGGTTGATCTAAGTATTAGTATGATAGCGGTAGATGAATTGAGTGGTTTTTAAGTGTTAATTTTTGGAAAGCTTTCTAGTTTATTTGTTTAGAATGGTGCAAGGATTTATTGCAAAAAATAGTTTGTTAAGTGAATTCCTCACAATTTAAGTGCACCAAACATTTTTGAGAGTGGTGAATCCATATATCTAATCAAAAACTATTTTAAACAACACAAATGACCACATCTTTTCCATCCAATTCCAACTAAAAATCTACTCTAAAATTCTAAATATAACCTTTAAAAATTACTCCATAAATAAATAAATAAATAATAAACACTTAAACCTCAAACTTCCTTGCTAATCCAACTGCCCCATACTATTAAAATACACATTTATTATAATATTTAATTTTTTTGTTTTTATTTTTGTTTTTTTTAAATTAGTATTCAGAGCGAGCGAGAAAAGTGTTTTTTTATCCCCCACCTTATTTCTGGTCATGCGAACTAGAGGGAACTTAGTCATTAAATAAGAGAACCACTAATGCATATGTTCACCCACCTCTCTTTGAATTCTTAAACAAGAGAACCACCAATGGATATATTCACCCACCTCTCTCTGAATTCTTTTGCATGAAATTCTTTTACATTAAACATTTATATTATAAATGGTAAATATATCCTGAACTCTCTTGCATGAAATCCTTTTATATTAAATAGATCTGAAATTTGTATTAAATTATAAACATTTTTAATGTTAGTTAATATATCTAAAATGGTATTACATTGAATAACGAATCTGTACGAGTGTATTAAAAAATTTAAAAGATAATTTTATTTGTTTAAATTTGGTTTTGAAAAAATATTTAGAATCAATAAATATCAGAGATTTTATTATTTTTAATTTATAATTATATATAATAGTATATATAATATATATTAATTTAATTAATTAATTTCAATTTTGTATATATTTTTATTTTTGTTATATAATTTTAAAAAATTTATAAAAAAACAAAAAATATTTAAATTATTTATTTATTTATTTATTATTTTATTGTTTGCTGAATTTTTTTAAAGACTGAGCATGGATTTTGATCTTATATGTGTTAAGAATAAGAATTAATAGTAATAATGATTTTGTGTAAAATTTATTTGAATTTTTTATTTAAATTTAAATGTAATACAATGAGAATGAATTGATAAATTTTTTATAAAAGTAGATATATAATAATAATTATATTTTAGTAAATTTAATTGAATTTTTATTCCATAAATATCAATATTAATATTAATTTTTATTTATTTTTTAAGTATGTATAAGGATTTTTTTTTAATTTTTTTATTTTTTTTTTTAATTTTTAAATATATATAAAATAATGATAATGATTAAAACTTATAAGATTAATATGGTTTATAAGGCTTTAAGAAAAGAACTAATTGAAATTTTTTAAAATTTGAATGAAATGGGATGAGAAATTAAAATGTTAAAAATACTAACAAAGTGTAGTTAATGATTTATTATACATACTCACAATCTTAATTAAATAGATTTTTTTTATAATATTTTTTATTTTTATTTTTTTGAAATAGTTGCTATTATTTTGAATGTTCATATATTTATGTAACAAGTTAATCCTTTATTAGTAAAGAAGTGAGTGAATGAGGTTTGTATTGGTAAGGAAGTGAATGAATGAGGTTTGAGAAATAAGTTGGTTTGGTTATTGGATTTTTGACTAATATGGAAAAAGAAATTATATATTTTTTTCAAAAAATAACTTGTTTTAATAAAAATAGTTGTTTTTATATCATGTTTGTAATATATTTGGATAATATAACATGAAAATGTAGGGAGTTAGAATTTGTTTTACACAAATTACTCATTGGTAATTATCCAAGTCACTATTCCATATTCCTCATAACTATTAAACAAAATGTTCATTAATACATAAGGTAACTATATGGTGTAACCTTTCATCAAATTCATGATTCCTTTAACCACATTAATTAATCACATACTTGACATTATCAACATTGCATTATGCAAAGAATAGTTTTTTATTTTTTTCACCTCCCCGAGCTCTACGAACGACTGCATGCTCTCACGGGTTGGTTGGTCGTGCTAGGGCTGTGCCCTCTGTCATGGATGAGATGGGCTTGTCCCAGGCTCTTCCCATCAGTCTCCCATCCTCCCTTAAGGCTGAAGATGTCGTGTTCAAGTCGCTTTTGGCTTTGATCCCAGCCAAGAAGAAACTAAATTCTTCAAAGTTCATTAAAAAGATGGAAAATATACTAGAGGTCTCCCTCTCTCGAGAGGAGTCAATCAGGGTAGCTCTATCGCTCGCTGAGAGGGCTCTGGTAGGATAGTTCACTAGCCTTTGGCCTTCTCCCAAAGCCACGGGAGCCTAGGTCTGTAGGAACTGGAGACCGTTAATCAAGCAAAGTGTCACCTCATATTTCCTAGGGCGAGGCTACTTCCTGTTCGAGTTTATTTCAAAAGAGGACAAGGATCTGATCTTTAGGAATGAGCCCGATTTTATTGGCCCTCAAGGTCTCTATTTGAACAGATGGACTCCCAATTTTGATCCAACTGAAGATGTTCCGTTGGCAGTTCCAGTGTGGGTAAGGCTTGTGAATCTACCTTTACATTGCTGGAACTGGGATTTCCTTCAACATATAGGAAACACATTGGGAAAATGCATAGATCACGCAAGCACCAAGGATCAATATGACTGCGCTAGGATCTGTGTCAAAGTGGATCTAGAAGTGGGACTGCTAGAGGTTATAAAGTTAAATGTAGGAAGCTAGACCCATGTGCAAAAACTTGACTACAAGTAGCTTCCTTTCAAGTGCCGTAAGTGCTAGGAATACAGACATTTTTCCAAGAACTGTACTAAAAATGAAGAGGTGGTGTGTTTTGGCCACCAACAACACCCGTCCTTATGAAGTGTTATTACTAATACTAAATAAGTGGGGACCCTTAGTTAAAAAATTTTAAAAATCAATTAGTGTTATATTTCCTTTTAGATGAAACTTACAACATCATGGAATTAGGAAAATACCTTTGAAAAATCTAAAAAAACTAAGTTTCATAATGAAGAAAGTAAATTCACTCCGTAAGAGAGATCACATCGCACAAAGAATGATAGGATACCTTCTAAATGAGCCAAAATGATAAAAAAGCGAGATTGCGACGCGAAACTGCATCGCATCACATTGCATTAAGAAGCACTCACATTAAAAAACCTTAAAATCGTCGATATGCGATATCGCATACCACACATCGCAAAAATCACATGAATTACACATAATGATTATAACGATTAGGCGATCCGCGATCTTGCGATCCAACGATCTGCGATATCGCAAAGCAAAATCGCAAGACCTCTCCATTGCTGTTGGTTCTGGATCATTATTCAAGAAAACTTTTTTAGGCCAAGAACTGGTCATGCAATTTAATGTGAATTAATGAGTTGTTGCCAGTTGTTAATTAAGTATGGTGTTGTGTTTTTCGAAGAACTAGTTCACCTAAGGTGGCGTGTTTTGCATATCTTCGGCATTTAAAGTTTTCTTGTCATTATTTTTATCATTACTTCCACCTCAATTGTAAACTGCAGGAACGAAGGACAAAGCGTTATACAAGGCAATATGTAGGAAACTATGAGGAGGAAAGGCAATACTCCAACGTCCATTTCGGAAGGCACACCTAATCCACTTAAGGGAGAGAAAGAGCCGCAAAACTCTTCTAAGGCATCCATCACAGATTTCTCATATACAACCATGGTTGAATGGGTACTGAATGATGCTGATACCAGAAATAGACAGTTTAATGCTCAGGTTCAAGAGCTCATGGAATCACTATTTTTACAAATTTTGAGCTTTATACCCGATAAGAGAAAAAGGTGCAAGAGACGAAAAACACATCAGGGAAGCCCGGATTAAGAAATAGAGGCAGTTTCCGATGCGCGATTAGCGCTAAGAAAACTTGCTCGAAAAGGAAGGCTTCTAATTACTCAGTCACCTGCAAGCCTCGAAAATTGCAAGAAAGCAGTGATAGAAACAAACTGGAAACAGAAGGCTAAAGAAAAAGTAGAAGCAATCCAAGGGTTAACCAAGATGAAATGGGATTATTACCAGGCATATATGGTAAAGCAACATAGTCATTGGATGACTCTCAAGTATATCATCAATTTTGCTAAGAACATAGTGCCAGCTCTTGCCGACTCTGTTTGCTTAACTCAACCAAAGATGGAAGAAAGTCAGCCGACTCTACTCAGGCAAATACTGAATGACTTGCGACGTTAAGGAGCAAATTTAGAAATAGTTAGATATTAGATTTAATTTTATAAATAGTTTTACTTAGAAAAAGGACGGTCATATAAACCGAATCCTCAATTTCTGTAAATAAGTTATTTACTTAGTAGTATTTAAACCCTTCTCATGCATTTAGAGAAGCAACCAAAAATTTATCAAAAGCTTGTCCTCAGAACATGCATTTTTGCACCCTCAGTGGAGGTTCTGATGAATGAATGGAACAGGGTTTATTTGATATTTGCATTTTATATCTGCTACTGATGTTTCAATTCTGTACTCTTAGTGGATTTTAAATCAAGGAGAGATAAATCAATTGTTGCTTGAAGCTCATGAGTAGGACTAGTTATAAGTGGTACTTTTATCTCTTAACCATTTCTGCTTATGCGTTAAAGTGATATTCAGTTTTCAGTTGTTTATATATTAGAGCGTGGATGCCTGAGTTATCATTTGGCACTTTTGTACGGTGATAACTATTTATTTATGCTTAGTGTATGAATAGCTCATTTATGCGATAAGTTTTCACAACTGTTTCATCTAACTTCTTATATGAAGTAGTTCATCCTTATTGAATTATTTTCTTATAATAGCTTAATGATCTTTATTACCAGTTATTGTTTGAAATCTTTTTAGTTCGCATAGAAGAAAGATCACACCCTGGGTTAGCATAAATTTTGATGTTTTTCTGTATATTAGAATACAATAGCATAGCATTAGATTAGAATTAGAATAGAAGTATTCTATTTAGAACAGAAATATCCATCTTTCTCACACACACATACTGAATTGGGAAACTGGTCCCATATCCCCAGTCAGACCCGCTATACCAAACGGATAAGGAGCTTCCAACCAAGGTCCGGACCAGGCGGGTATCCCCCTTCTTGTAGACATGATTTTTGGGGCCTTCAA
>APFE031730784.1:0-13095 GCA_000404065.3 Pinus taeda | reverse complement strand
CATTCTAACACAATTTTATATTAATTCACATTAATATTTTATTTTCCCTAAGTTTAGACTTAGGGACTCCATTAAAAATATTAATTATTTTAATATTTCCCAAACTATTTAGAATCTGCCCAAACCCTTTCTGGATATTGCAGATCTTATGTGCCTTAGCCTCTCCACCAATTTTTGTGGCTAGAGTACATCCGATGCTACCCCAAATCAACAAGTATCTAGTGGGGAACAAATTCAAGATAAAAACAAACCATAATAGCCTGAGATTTCACATGGAGCAGAAAGAGTTGAGTGAGAGACAACAAAAGTGGATCAGTGAATTACAAGCCTATGACTTCAAATCGAGAATGTCAAAGGGAAAACACAATGCAGTAGGGAAAGAGGACTCAGAGGGATACCACAAGACAAAATTTCAAACCTTGGAAATCCGAAATTACATAGATATCCAGAAAGGGTTTGGGCAAATTCTAAACAATTTGGGAGATATTAAAATAATTAATATTTTTAATGGAGTCCCTAAGTCTAAACTTAAAGAAATTAAAATATTAATGTGAATTAATATAAATCTGTGTTAGAATGGTCCAAAAGACACGGATCAAGCCAGATCTAATCTTAGTCGTCGATTAGGGACTTAATCTCGGTCGTTGATTTGTCAACGAGAAAAGTATAAGAGGAGGCTTGAGGGTCACTTGGAGAATATACCAGAGTGATCAGTCATTCTATTCTCTAGAGTGGGGCTTGCTAAGAGAGATAGAATCAGTGATGAGTTGCACCGAGGGGCAGTGAGTACAAGGCAAAGAGGCAGGGACAGTCCTGAGAGACCAGCGCAAAAGCAATGAGGGGCAGACACAGAGCCACAGGGAGCCACGCAGAGGCAACAGAGAATGCGCAGAACCAGAAAGGGCTTGCATCATCCACGCAGAGGCTGCAGGAGTGACGCAGAGAGCCAGAGAGGCTGTGCAGAGCCTCAATAGGCTGACGCAAAGGGTTTCCGGCTGACACAGAGGCCAACATGGTTGACGCTAGGCTTCAGATTATGTTGGAGAGGGATTTCGTGGAGCAGGCTTTCCGAATACCTGTTTCCGAAGACAGGTATTGCTGCCATATTTTTTAACTCTGTCCGGTTAGGCAATTTGGTACCTAGTGTACTCAGAAAAGTGTTGCTAAATAATAAAACCCTCAGATAGCTGCATCGGTTTTCCCGCGTTGGGTTTTTCCGGGGACATTAGTCCAAAAATAACGGTGTCATTTGTGTGCTTGTTTCTGTTTCCTTCAATTGATGATCTGTAATGTGTTGAGCATGCACTTGTATTTATTTTCAGTGTTTACATGGTAAATAACTTGTTAATTAACAAAACAAGTAGGAATAAATCAGTAAAGTGCATGGAGGGTTTCTAAATGTTAGACTTCAAAACTTCAACAAAGTGCTCCTCTTCCCTCTGCATCTCACTGTGTCCCGCGTCAACTTTCCCACCTTGTCCCAGGGTCAAAACTACCCCACGCACTCCCAGCATCAAACTGCCCCTGCGTTGTCTCTCCCTGTGTCACAGTCCTCCCTTTGCGTCTCACTGTGTCCCGCGTCAACTTTCCCACGTTGTCCCAGTGTCAAAACTGCCCCATGCAGTCCCAGCATCAAACTGCCCCTGCGCTATCTCTCCCTGCGTCACAGCTTCTGCCTTGTCCTCCCTCTGCTCTGCGTCTTCCTTCCCTTGTACTCTCGTCTGATGTTGATTACCCTCACTCTCTTTTCCACCTGAAACTCTCCCTCTGATTCGATTTTCTCTTTCCGAACTTCGACCAATGAGAAAAATTGATCTTACTTGGGCAACTGAGTATCTGCCTCTGATGTGTTCTCCAAGTGCCCATCAAGCCTCCTCTTATAATCCTCTCGTTGATCAATCAAACGCCCAGATTAGATTCTAATCAATAGCTAGGATCATATTGACTTGATATCCGCCTTCTTCTACAAGTTTCACCCACGGTTTATATTAATACCCATTAATTGTTTTAATTTCCTAAGTTTAGACTTAGGATCCCATTAAAAATAATTAATTATTTTAATAAAACTGTCTCCGAATGGAATTTCTCAAAACGATTTCTAGGTATTGGAGAATGCATGTGTCTAAGCCTCCCTGCAAAATTTGAGACTTATAGCACATCCGATGCTACCAAAAATTTACAATCATTCTCCTCAATTGTCTTGAAGCAAGTCTCACACAAGGTTGTAAAAAGAAGTCCAGGCGAAGGAGGCTAAGGCCTCATTAATGATACCTACCCTGGAGGTTTAACGACCCAAGTGCCTTTGTTCCTATACAGGATTGCCCATAAGAGAATTGCAAGGTCACTTGTTTTAACCATTGAGCAAGTGTCAAGCGTCGCAAATTGGGTGTAGAAGGGGTTCCTAACTTTCTATTAACCAAGCTTATGCTTGGAGATAAATTTAGGATCCAAGTTTAATTCTAGAATGTGAAATGAGATGCTTCAATGAGAGATAATGCTTCAGTAAAAAGATTCCAATCCACAAGATACTAATGATCACTTAGAGCAATGATTAGCTTGCACAAATGAAACAATAATAACTCAATGAAACAAAAGTAAGATTAGCAAGAATGTTGGAGCAAGATCCTAATATGCCTGTTACAATGGTGTTCTTAAGAGTGTTCTTTACTTATTTAGACAGTTGGGATAAACAAATATTTTTAGTAAAACAAAACCGATTAGATGGCAAATGAGATTGCTAATAGGAAACGAGAAAGAGAAACACTACTTAGATCAGTGATCAAAACAAGACAAGAGAGTCTCCAAATGTAAATTGACCAAGTAGCAAGGAAAAGAAATGCAAGTTAGAAATGCAGTTAGGATGCAATGCAACTAGATTAAAAAATGCAAATGCAAATTGATCACTGAATCTAGGTTAGTTAGTTATCAAGTTGTTTCTCCCTTTTTAAATAAGGAGCAAGGATGCATTGGAATGAAATTCCAAGCTCCCTCAAGAGAAAAAGATGATTTTATTGATTAGGCCTACAAATGGAAGATGCCCTCTAGATAGAGGAGAAGGGCTCTTCTTTCAAGGAGTCTTACAATGATAATGAACTCTGATGGCTTTTACAAACCAATAGATCACCTTAAGGATAAAACTCCTCTTCAGATGACCTCAGAAGCTTCTTCAATGACAGTGAAAAGATCTACACTTACAGAGAAAAGAGATGCAACTTACTATCACAGTGAAGACAGGCCTGCAAAGATATGAGGTGTCAGTCCATACAGTATATGCTTCAAAGATTTAAATGAGCTGCAAACTTAAAACACTCATGGTAAATGCCTGCAAAACCACTGTGAGAGGAGACACAATCATCCACAAAGTGTACAGATGGCAAAATCATAAAATTCCTCGTTCATACACTTCAAAGATAAATTCAAAGAAAATTTAACAGTGCACTTGAGGATCATGGCCTAGGAGCCTAAAAGTCTAAACTTCCTTCAATGAAATGGATCACCAATGTGATGAATCTTTGTTGCAAGGGGAAGTGTTACTTCAGCGAAGAATATGCCTGCGAAGCAATGTTGCGAAAAACATGATATTATCACGATAACATTAAAAAATCAAGAGTTTTTCAAAATCCCAATAAACTCGTCCGATTACTACACGGTTTTTTCCCCAAAAAATCGGTGAAAATATCGCTCTAACCTCAAAAAATCGTGATAATTTCGAAGTTATCGTGGGGGTGGCGGACAACGCGATTTTATAAGGGAAAACATGATTTTTTTTGTCATTTTGAACAAACAGCGGCATGGATTGAGAGCTGAGGAGGAGAGGAACCCTGGAAGGCGTCTACTAGGACAGAGGAGGAGGAAGCTTGGAGATTTTAGCATCCCAAGCAAGAGAACTTCGTCTTTGGATCAAATTTCTCCAGCAACCTGTGGTTTCTAGGTATGGGCACAAAATTTGGCCATCTTGTTTTGACTTTTTTTCTTGCTTTTGCTTGGGTTTCTAGGACCCATTGTTTATCAAAGATTTTTTAGTGGATTTGAGGGTGTTTTTTTTCATTTTTGTTGCATAGAGTGGAGAGAGTTCATTTTGGATTGAATTGAGCATTTTTTGTTTGTTAAATTGTCAAAAATTCAATGTGTTGTGTCATGTATGTAATTTTTTTTTAATTTTTGTAACTTGCAATTTTTATTGTGCCATAGGTTCAACTTCAAAGTTCAAACTTCATCTTACATTAAAAGTTAAAACTCAAGAGTTCAACCAAGTTACAAACATGCCAAGGAAATTGGACCCTCTGTGTGAATTTGGTGAACCTAATGGAGGGTTTGATAGATTGTACTTGTCTTGCAAGTTGTGTGGGCAACATATGTTGGGGGGGTTTATAGATTGAAGTATCACCTTGCACAAATTCCTGGACATGATGTAGGGCCTTGCGACAATACAAATGCGGAAATTATCCGAAGAACCATGAGATCATTGGAAGAATTAGAGCAAGAGATAGTGGCCAACGCAGAAAGGAATAAGCAACTAGCAGGGAGGGTGTTAGCCTTAGGTGAATATGAAGTGGCACTGGTTCTACTTTAGCATCAATGTCTACAACCAACCCTATAGTTGTCTCATCATTTTTTGTTCCTAAAACCATGCCCGGTTCACAACCATCTGTCACTTCAATGCTTAAAAAAAATGAGAAATAACAAGCTGACAAGTTGTTGGGCAAGTTTCTCCTTTGGAGTTATATTCCTTTCAGCGTTGCAAAGAATAATCCATTTTTCCAGCCTGTTGTTAATGTTATTGCAATTGTTGGCCCAGGGTACAAAATCTCTTCTTATGATGACTTTAGAGGCCGCATTCATCAAAATGAAAAGGTTCACTGCACCAAAAAGATTGGAGGAGTTCAGGGCATCATGGGCACAAACAGGATGCACTGTGATGTCAGATGGTTGGACAGACCAAAAGGGGAGAACCCTTATAAACTTCTTGGTTAGTTGTCCTAAGGGGACAATGTTTATGAAATTTGTTGATGCACCTTCACATATCAAAGATATTTGCTAGATGTGTTTATTTTGGAGGTGAGCACAGAACATGTTGTTCAGGTCATAATGGACAACACTGCAAATTATGTTGATGCTGGCAGGATGCACATGGAGAGGCATCCTACTTTATTTTGGACACCTTGTGCTGCACATTGTATTGATCTGATGTTGGAGGACATAGGAAAAATTTCCTTTGTCAAAGATATTGTTGACTCATCAAAAAGCATTACAAAATTTATATATAATCATGCATTTGTGCTTAGCTTGATGAGAAAATTCACCAACAACAAGGAGTTGGTGAGCCCTGCCAGTACACGGTTTGTCACCAGTTTCATATCTCTTCAATCTCTCTTGAATTCTATGTGGGATGTGAAGAGAATTTTTCTTTCAGATCAGTGGCGTGCTTTGACAGTGAGCTGCAAACCAGAGGGAGAGGTCGTATGCAGATTAGTTTCATACCAGGAAGACTTTTGGGCACGAGTGCAAGAGGTGTGCATTGTTATTGAACCTTTGGTAAAGGTTCTTCGATTAGTTGATGGTGATAAGCCCGCAATGGGCTATTTGTATGAGGCCATGGATAGGGCCAAAGAATCCATTCAGGCCTACTATGATGATAAGGGAGATAAGGGGTTTCAAAAACAATTCCTCCTATGGGAAATGATTGATGAACGATGGAACAACACACTACATCGTCCCATTCATGTTGCAGGGATCTACCTGAACCCCGCATTTTCTTACCCATGTGGGTTCATATTTGATGCTGAGATCGTGGATGGATTCTTAACCTGTGTTCAGAGGATGGTCCGATCTCCAACAAAACGTGCAGAAATCTCCAAAGAAATGGAGATATACAGGATGGCAGGTGGCACATTTGGCTTTGAGATGACTGTGACTGATAGGACAACTATAATGCCAGGTATTTTTTAATTTGTTTCAAATTTCATTGTCTCTTCCAATTCATTACTTCATACTTTGCTTCAAATTTTAAATTTCATTTTTTTCTTATGTTTATTTTATTTGTAATTTTGTAGATGCATGGTGGAGAATCTATGATGCCAAAGTACCCCATCTGCAAAATCTTTCCATTTGAATCCTTAGCCAAACATGTAGCTCCGATGCTCCTCAGGATGCGAGCGCAACTGGAGTGTATTTGAAAAAATACACAACAAGATGCACAACAAGTTAAACTTAAAACTTAAAATATTGCAAATTTCCGATTAATTTTTTGAATTCATTAAACAATATTTTTTTATAATTATTATTTTATGATCTTTGTACAGGTTGGAGTCCCAGCGACTTAATGACGTGGTCTATGTCTACTACAATCTTCGATTGTGGGTGAGGCAACTTGAGAGGATACTTGAAACGGAGGCCATCTCATTGCATGGGATTGACACCACTACTGCACGAAGGGTTGAGGCTGCATGGAAGGTTGAGGCCGAGAGGCCTCTCATGGAGTCTATCGATAATTGATTAGAGCAGGAGGTAGTGGAAGGCGTAGAGGGGGAGGAGGAGGAGGAGGAGGTCACACCACCTACCCAGGCTACCCCTGCCACCAGTAGAGGACGTGGTCTACCTCCTCTAGCTCCTACTTCTTCAGGTTCTAGAGCACAGCAAAGTCCACTACCAACTCCACCGGCATCTACATCTAGAGGGAAAGGGAAAGCTATTGCATTTTCTCGCAAGAGGGACAAAGAAATCAGTAGTATTAGACTTTAGTTATTTGGTTCATTTCATTGTATATGACATTATGACTCATGATATGAGATACATTATTATATTTTTTGCTGATATTTTGAAGTTGAGTTGGGACTCAGGAGTCAAGACTTACTATTCATGGCATGATTCACTATTATGTGTGATGTAGCACTAGAAATGATATTACACATCTTATATATTAGTTCTTTTATCAACAAATGCCATAATGTGAGATCAAGTTATCATGGTATGCCAAGAATGTCCAGCATCTTTAGGATCAAGTGTGATTTCCACAAAACCAAGACTGTAATCAATACGCAGTCCTGTCTATCTGAGATCGAGATAAGAGATAACACTAGCCTTAAGTTAATGCCTGGTTCTTCATGCATCTGAGGTATTGCTTGACTACTCCCAATCCCTAATCGAGGAGCAATCAAGCCCTAAAACAAAAACACTTGTCTGCGGTTTCTCCACCCAAACACCTACTCCTTGACTGTGGCTACTTGTCCCTTGACTGTGGTTTCCTTACCTCATTGACTGTGGCTCCTCTTACCCATCACTGTGGCTCCCTTCTCTTCATGACTGTGGCTTCCTTACTGCGGCTCATCAGAGGCACCAGAAATTTGTTGTGTCATTTTAATTGACCCCTCCTGGGTATTTATAGTAATGAGCCACATATAATTGAGCCGACATATGTTCATGAACTGACGTGACTATTTGATTCAAGCCGACATGACATATTTATATATTTAATTCATTTGTTTGGAGCCGACATGATTATTCCCTTGTAGCTTTGTTTACAGACTTCGGAAGGCTTGTTTTGAGGCATTGATCTTGGTCTTGGAGGGTTATTACACAACTTGGAAGACTTGATGTAGCAAGATTACAAAAATTAATTATTTCATTTTATTACATCAAATACAAAGATCATGTCATTATGAAGACCGAACCTCGTTACACTTTCTTCAACAAAATGTTAGTCCTTAAATCAAACAAGTTAGGAGCACACCTAAAAACCTTGCGAAAATTTTGTTAACCTCTGCAAATGAATGAAAATTGAATCAAGGTTATATAGAGAGCAAACAAGGCTTATTCGGCTTGTGATTGCCTTAAAATATATATATATATAAAGGGATCAGGCCCAAAACTAGGCATGAAACCCCAAAGATAAGCCTCTAAATCGTATCCTACAAGAATGAGGCAAGAAAACCCCCTTCATAGATGTTCTTATGATGAGCCTTCGAGAGTCCCACCATGGGTTCTTAGTTGCTATGTGCCAAGGAGATGGAGATCCAAGCAAGGATTACCCAAAATGCTTGGCTCGAGGAGATTAAGATTCAAACAAGAACTTTCAACAAATATCTCATATATGTGTGTGTGTGTGTGTGTACGTTGTCATTCATCTAGATCAACAACGGATTGGTTTGTCCAGAGCATTCATACAACCTACTAACAGCAGTACTACCAAAATGAATCAACAAGAAGCAATCAATAATAAACATCCACAAATACAACTTCAGATATTATATCATTCGGTCAATTTCAACAACAATTTTAAGCCTATACTTTGTCATCGGCAATAAACAACAAATCTGAACATCAATGGACTGACTTGTCACAAATTCTTATGATGAAAATAGCACCAAGGAGAGGTGTTACTAGGCTTTTATCACTTTTAGCCTAGTGAGTGTTGTTAAATATCCGAAAAATATTTACTTTGGCCGAAAGCCAAATGGAAAGCAAAATGAGGAAGCCAAAATCTCAGAAAATGAAAGTCGAAAGGATGAAGGAAAATTACGGCGGGCCCTTGCTTAAAGACCGAGCAGCTAATGGGCGGATCATCGTTCATCATCTCTCGACCAACTCACAAAGGCATTTCACGGGGGGGTACTAGTGCAACTGATACGTCGGTGCCACCCCGAGGAGTTGAAAAGTCTACAGGGCGAGATCAACCGATCGACGTCCTAGATTAACTCTGGGGGGTCTCGACTTGATTCCGCCTTGCACTCGTCCAAACCCCCATCCTACACTAAGCCACTCATGGACATAAAGGTACAAATCTTTGACCCGTCCTATCCCTAACACATGTAGGGCCTCCAGTTCAACATGTATGGTCGCCACGTCAAAGGAGAGGATGTTGATTTCAGGTAGCATTGGATGTGCTCTAAGTCTCAAATTTTGCAAGGAGGCTTGGGCACATTTATTCCAAAGAACCCAGAAAGCGTTTTGGGAAATTCCACCCAGAGACAATTTTATTAGAATAATTAATTATTTTTTAGGGGTCCTTAAGTCTAAACTTAGGAAATTAAAATAATTAATGGGTATTAATCTAACTGTGGGTGTAACTTCTAGAAGAAGACGAGGATCAAGCAGAAATGATATTAGCCACTGATCTGGGTCGTTGAATATCAACAAGAAGATTATTTAAGAAGGCTTGAGGGTCATTTCGAACACACACAGAGTTGATCAGTCAGATCGAATTGTTGAAGCTAGAGGCAACGCAGTGATTTTGTAGAGATCACGCAAAGAAGGACAGAGAAACTTTTGGCTGGAGGATCTTCTCCGGAGCCAACAATACTTAGCAGGGAGACACACAGAGGAGGCAGGGCAGATGGCAGAAACTAGTAAGGGCTCATGCAGGACCCACACAGAGCAGTGCAGAAGCCTTCCATGCAGAGGTCCGAAATTTGTTGGCGAGGCTGACGTTCTGAGCTGGGAGGGCTGGAGTTAGCTCCTAAGAGCAAATCGATTCCCAACAGAGGTGACGCAGTGCCTTAGTGGCTAACGCAGGCCCAAGCGGGGGCAAAGCAAAAGTATCCAGGGACTCATTGGCTCCCGGATCAACCGGGACTTGCAATGTAGATTGAGGTAATCTCACTAACTTCTTTTGCCAAGTGATATTCTATGTATTGGATTGCCAGCAAGGCATCCAGAGGTTCTATTCAGAAATAGCTTCTACTTAATAATAAAAACCCTCAGATCTGTTGCATCAGTTTTCCCGCATTGGGTTTTTCCAGGGACGTTTGCCCAAAAACAACTATGCCATTTGTGTTGTATCTTTCTCTTGTTCAGTTTCTTGTTTCGGCATATTATTTTAAATGGTGTAGGCTACAGTGTATATATTTCAGTGTTTGTTGTAGGAAACTGCAAATAACTTGTTCATGTAAATCTAACAAGTAGGAGAAATATCATCAATTGTTGCAGTAGGGGTTCCAGTTTAAGGAATTTTCATAGAGGACTCTTTTAGAGTAGTTGAATCAGGGCTATATTACCAAATTGCACCCTCTGCCTATCATTTTCCTGAGTTCATTTCATGGCTTGCTATGTCTTATGTTGAGAATAAGAATTGTTTTATATCTTCTACCCGAGTCAAAATCTTGGAGGTGACCCCAGAGCTGATTCATAAGGCTTTAATATACCCAATTTCTCCTTAGCCACAAAAATTCACTGAAACCACCTTTTTCTACAATTACAACGCCCTCTCAGCTGGGGAACAGCAGTCCTTTTCACAAATGGTTTTGGCCCCTAGCAACTAAGCATTGCCTATTGTCGATACTTCCCCAATACCTACCTTTATAGAGGTAGTGCAACCTATCCTCACTATAATTGCCCAGTTGTTTGAGGAGGATGAGGCCAATATTGCTACCAAAGCCACCATAGGGTTTCTGAGAGAGATGATGCAGACAAGCCATTTGTTTGATATACCTTCCTGGCTGCGTCCATCAAATTCCAGCTGCACCACTTTTCCGTCACATTGTTTTTCCAATATTACTCCATAATGTTTTATTTGTTCCTATATACCCATGTAGATGAATTTAAATACCTGGGTCTCAGTCTAGTGAATTCAAACAAACAGAGAAATTTTGTGTTTGAATGGGATGTTGTCATCGGGTAGAAACCCAACAATGAGGGCTACTCCCAATTCATATCCTCTTATATGGCTATTGCATACAAAATCATCCATAATGTCTCCCCCACAAGAATCTTGCCTCAGCAAAAACAAATCCTCCAACTAAGTAAGGACACTACGGTGGGTGATTGGTATTTTCTTGAGAATTACACTGAAATTAGGGTCTATGGGTGTGAGCTCGCTCCCTTTTGTTTACCTATTTTTATGCCAATGAGAATATTTTCCTTAGAGTTCATCAAATAGAGCCTACATGTGGATCAAATCCACTTGTTCCTGCTAAGAAAGGCTATATGTTCAAATTGGGCTAGCCTATAGGTCCTTTCATTGTCAATACCAGGCAAGCCCTTCAACCAATTGAGTATTTACCAAAAGAAATGAATTTTGAAAAGTGTGATATTTGGCATTATGAACCCCATGGTGTCATCACAAAGAAAAGAAAAATCATTAATGCTTCAACCTATGATCATGAATACAGGTCAGAAGTTGAGTGGAAAGCTATATTTGATTCCTAGCATATTAATATAGAAATGGAAGATTGAGACTCTAGCAGCAAAGGACAAGGCACATAAAAGGAGTGTGGATGAGACCGGAGATGTGCAAATGGAAGATGTTCACACTAGCAAAAGGGCCAAAACCCAAGAAGCAGTGGAGGAAGAGATTGAAACTAGGTTGACCAAGACAAAACCAAATCAACCAAGCTTCCAGGTGACCTTAGAAGACCCATTGCAAGCTTCTGCATCCTCATCTACAGAGGTAGCCCTTCTGAGTTCTGCAAGGAGTTCAACAATGACAGAATCCAGTTGGCCTACATAGAAGGCGATAGAGGAAAGCAACAAAGAGGTTAGAGAAGAGATGCAACAGCAACTGGCGTCGCATTTTGTCCCCTACCAGACCAGACTCCGGGCTGCCATGGACTTGGAGAGGAACCAAATGAAGCTTTCATTGCACCACCCCTCAGCATAGTCCCTCCCATCAGGCTCATAGTTTAGGGCTTTGGATGTATCTTTGGACCTAACAATTGTCCCTCTGCCTAACAAAATCAACTTTCATAGGCAAGTGGGAGAAATGTTGTATAGTAAACTAAGCAAGAATGCCATGACCATTAGCGAAGTTGAAAAGTTGTTGGAGAAGGTTGCAACAAAGCTAAAGCAAGAGAGAGCTAACTCTAGATCTCTACATACGCAAAATGAGCGCTTCAAGGAACTAATTGTAACGTTGGGAGTGAACCCAGAAGACAAAGTTGCTTTAGAAACTCTTATCCAGAGTTCACAGGTTGAGATCCAAGATCTGAAGCATAAGTTAAAGATGTCTGCCAATGAACATGTGCAGTCCAAATAACTAGCACAAGTGGAGGAAGAAAAAGAGATTCTAGCCAAGGAGCTAATAGACCGGAATAACAAAGTGGTGGCCCTCAAACAACAGGTAGCAGAGCTCCAACAGAAAATCGACTCCCATATTTGTGCAATGCTCATGCCAAAGAATACTCAAAATCCCATTGAGCAGCTCACTAAAACTCTCACTAAGTTGCAACTCTCAGAAGGAGAACTTAAGCAGGTATAGGTGGATTTAGACAATGCCAAGCGTGCCCTTGCACAAAAGGAGAAACAGTTGGAGACTGCCAAGACAAATGCAGAACTGATTAGCAAAAATCTATAGGCAGCAAATCAAGAAATCACTGGGCTTGAAGACACGCTGAAAGGAAATATGTCTCTCCTCTAGGCCAAATAGCTAATATGGGATGAAGTGATAACAGAGATGAAGAATAACTGGGAGTATATGAATCTGATGACAGAGCAAAAAGTTGCAATCAAGGACTATGAGTTCTTCATCTTATCTGCCAAGGAGGAGAACGAAAAGAATGTTGAGACAGCTAAAAGATTCATTCAATATGTAAATGAAAAACCACTAAGTAAGTTGAGGACCATAGATTTGGTAGATCGGTGACTGCAATCATGGAGGTCTCCAAAATCATCTAGAAGGAAGCTACTACAGCTAAGGATGAAGAATGTCTGGAGAAGCAGTTGAAGGATGTAGCTACTTTTAACTCAGAATTTGAGCAGAGGAACCGAGTAGGACTACCCAGCTGTTGGGACCTCGTAGGAGGATTAATCCCATGGGAGCAGTACAGTCAAACGCTAGTAGAGGCTAACAGTAGAGTCGATTCCTCCCACGAGAAGACCTCCTTCTTAAAGGGCAAGACAGTGGTGAACTATCTAATGAGAAATTTCCAACTGCTAGGGTTGGTGAGGACCTTGTTTCGCCCCAGGCCAAATTATGCAAGGCTCACAAGTCTTAAGATCGCTTATCGAAACTTCTTCGCTCTCCTCTACCCAGTCCAGCACTATGGCAAAAATGTGACCAGTTTGTAAACCCTCCTCAACTCCAGATCATCAACCCAACGACTCTTCTTGCAGAACCTCACTAGTGGAGATGAAGATATTTTTTGATCATGTCAATCATGACAC
>APFE031730781.1:2193-18085 GCA_000404065.3 Pinus taeda | reverse complement strand
ATGTTGTCTTCACATCCATCTGTTCTACCTCAAAATCAAAAGCAGTAGCAACAAATAAAAGTAATCTAATAGAAGTTACCTTGGCAACAGGAGAAAAAATATCACCAAAATCAGTTCCCGGCACCTGGGAATAACCTTTTTCTACCAACTAAGCTTTGTATTTCTCCACCTTCCCTTCTGCATTTGTCTTCTTTTTAAAAACCTATTTGCTGCCAATGGGTTTCCTTCCAGCCGACAAATCCATCAGATCCCAAGCCTCATTTTTGTGCAAAGATGCCATTTCATCAACCATGGCCTCTTCCTAGAGTTTTCCATCCTCTGAATCCACCGCTTCCTTCACAATTCTGGGATCATCATCAGTGATAGACAAAGAAAAAATTGAACAGAAAGCAGATGGACTATACCTTTCTAGTTGCCTTCTTTCTCGAACCGATATTCTCACAGCTGAAGTTTTTAGCTCATCATCTTCTGATTCCTCCTCTTCACTCCACCTCATTTGCCATTTCACTCCATCTCCATCTCATTCACTTCACTCGACCTCATTTTCCATTTCACTCCATCTCCATCCCATCCGCTCCATTCCACTCATTTCATCAATAAAAGTTCCTTTCAGGACAATTTTCACTTAGTTAGTTCTTTTCTAACTGTCTTTGTTCAGCTAAGTGGGTGCTGTCCTAGTTTCCGCAGTTGGAGACCGTTTCCACAGCCAGAAATAGTTTCTGCAGCTAGGAATGATTTCCGCAGCTACCACCACTCTGTTTTGAAAAATTCACAGTCAAAATGTTAGTGTAAAAATCATGTAAATGCAGGTGTAATTGAGCAATTTCCATGAAGACATGGAGCATCTCCAAGACATCAAGAAAGAACAGTTGGTTAAAAGATATGGGCAAGAAATGACAAAGTTTCCAAAGGTATGAGCAAATTTTTTTATCAAATAACAATTAAAGTCATGATTATGCATAATTATCAAACAATGAAAAGTTCTACTATGTGCAATGATTCAATATGATAGCTCCATTGTCCACTCCTATCCCACGATATTACTCTGCACACCATGAATTTATTTCTTAGCGGTCGCATAATGGATTTTTCGGGTTTAAACTCAAGTTGACTACACTTTCATTTGCCACCAGTGCTCATGAGATGTGACCAATCCCTCTATGGCTCCTCTCCACCGCATTTTCCGCAGCCATCTATCAAAACGTGTAATCTCTCGTGCGCAGCCATTAATTCAAATCTCGCCTCCACTCCATTCACTTACCATTTCATTAAAGGTCTTCATTTCATATACACGCATTTGAAATTGTGAAGTTATTTGTGATTGGTTAGCCTCTGTTCCGCCTGTAATCTGAGGCATTCCTGTTACCTGCTAACAATTGCAGCCACTGCATCTTACCATAAACCCTGCGACCGAGCTACCTTCCCTCTACTAAATCCTTTGCGCAATTGCATCCTCAGTTGAAATTTAAAACAGAGAAAGGAATGGGAAAATTACTAAGGGCAGAGCTAGAAGGACCAAAATATTTAAAAAGTTACCCTCAAGCAAAGGATTTATTGAGGAAAGCCAAATGGTCACGCTTCATCCAGAAGTTCAAAGGCTATAACAAAGAGGTAACCAAGGCTTTTGCACGGTCTTTCGATGGTCAAATGGTGGAGATTGGAGATTTGAAGCTCATGGTGACCGAGACAACAGTAGCAACTACCATAAGCTTACCTCAAGAAGGTGAGCGATGGTTCAAAACAAAAGCGTGGATGAATAGGCATGGAGAATTATGCTAAGAAACCCAGGTATGGACACCACTGTGTTTACTAAAGGAATACTTGTTCATTCATTGAAGGAAGAATGGGCCAGTTTGCTATTAGTTATCCAAAAATTTGTCACTTGTGAAGGCCACTTTGCCTCGATGTACATGTACCATGCTAGACTGCTGATGAATTTCTTAGAGAATTAGACTCTTAATTTACCTTATTTCTTGCTGTTGAGTTTGAAAAAAATGAGTATTACAGTCCAAAAACACGTAGGAAATATAGAACCTCATCTATAATATCATGGACTTATAAAGATTCTCATTGAGGACCAACTAAAGAAAAACAAAGATACCTAGGAAAAATTCTTGATAAGAAACTACTTCCAAGAGCCAGCTGAGGCCTCTGAAAGTAGTACACCAAAAACGCCAAGGAAAAGTAGGAGGAGAGAAAAAAGCACTCTAGTCCAAGACTCCCCTACTACAGAAACTCAAGAAGTTGGTCAACAAGAAGAGGAAAACAAAACTAAAGACAAGAAACATAAGAAAGGTAAAGGTAAAAGGACCATCCAAGAAGTCTACCAATCACCTGAGCCATCCATAGAGGAGGATTATCAACCACTGTCAGAAATATTAGTACATCTTCAGGCTGATATAGCAAAGAAAAAGGAAAAAGGGAAATAGAGTATACAAGGAAAGAGTACTAGTCCACCATTCTTGAGGAGAAGCCATAGGTTAAGAGGTAAGTGGAATAAAACACAAATAAAATGGCCCCACTTCATTGACTTGGGTGGAGAGACACCTGAGAAAACTCCAGTTGGTCGTACTTCACCTAGTCCTCAACCAAGTATTGAAACTAGTCATCCACATGATGAAAGCCCTTCACGGTCAGAGCTAGAGAGCAGTCCTCCTCCTCCACTAGATTTTGAACTCAGTCCAAGAAAGACACCTGAAATAGATCCCAATCAATAGAAGGTATATGACTACTTGGAGTCATTGGAAAAATCAGCAGTAGGTTCGAGTACCACTCGGCCACTAGATGCACAAGTTCAGTCCTTAAAACAGGGGGTATTTGAATTAGAGGTCCTAAACAGGCATATCAAGCAGGAAAATGGAACACTCAAGGAACAAAGAAAAGTAGATAAAATTATTCATGATAACACCATGCTTCATTTGATACTTTGGCAAAAGAAAAACAAGAAACTGAAGAAAAAGTGCAAAACATTGAGCAGAGCATTGATCAATCTAAAATTCAGATGTCTAATAAGGAAACTAAGGATGGTGGTAGCACCAAGGAAGAAGAAAAGAGGGCTAGATGTCCTAGCAGAAGAATCAGAACACATGGACTAGAGGGGAATGTCTAAATTTTGGTTGCATGAGGACATGCAACACCTTCACAGTGGGGGTATGTTGAGTGCCAAACCTGCACTTCCCTATATACCCTTTCAGCCTTCTTTTTCCATTTACTTCATCCACCCAACTATCAAATCATTGCATATTAGGCTAAAAAGAGCTTATGAAATGGTTTCCTAACTATGTTTCTAACTGTTGTTTGGTTTAGATTTTTTTGTTCAAACAACTGCGGAAACTTCTCACTTTTTGCAGCCAGCCCGAGTTTCCACAACAATTTTGTCAAAAGCTATGCTACAGGTGTCCAATGGAGAAACCAGCCACATGGGAAGGATGCAGGGAACGTGTACATGGAGTGTGTCCTCTCAGATCAGCCAAATCTCTCATAAATAATCATGGTCAACAACGGTCAAAGGAAGGGCCAAATGAGGAATTTTGCGGTGGCATGACTCTGTTTTGGCACACGTGAAGGATTGTGTGGCACGATCCTTCATTTCTGGAGGTATTGGCACAACTGTCGACCAGCTTGCGAACCGAATCAAGCAGCCACCACTGTTGTAATGACCATCACACTAAATCTCAGGCCGTCGAGATTTACGTGTCTCTTGGCAGCACAAATCTAGGAATTAGTTATTAGCATTTGCACTTATAAATAATGCGTTGATATATGTTGGATAGTTAGTCTTTAAGTTGTAATTTTGACTGTTGTTTCAGCCCACTGTGTTGTAATTTCCTTTGCTCTATCTCTGCAATTCAATATATGAGAAGACAACGTTCCTGAATCCAGTTTGTGATTAAGTAGTTGGCTGGCTGAGGTGACAGAGCGCCCCTGTACACCAAAGCTTTGTATAGTTTCTTACTTGCTTTTGTTTTCTGTTTTTGTAGTCATTACTTGTATATATTTTATGTTGTTATAATGTTCATCACTGTCCATGTTTCATGTTTTCTCCATAATTGTTAAGCTGATCAGTGTTTCTTTTACAGGTTTTTGTAGGCAGCCCAGGCACATTTACATATTTTTGATAGCTACTGACATGAGATCATCTTGTCCTTTCTGCTGATTTTCATTTATTAAGTTTAATTCCAGCATTGTCATTTCTTTCAAGTTTTGTTTTGCTTAATTACTTTTTTGTGATTTAGACATCATATTACTTACCCGTTTATGATTTCCTTTCTATAGCCAAGTGACTCAATTAGTAAGGAATCAGAATATTACTTGAAATAGTGTGATCTAGTTTGCTTTCCTGCAAGTTAGAGATTGAATTACTTATGTCATTTTCAAGAGTTGAAATATGAATGAGTAGTTAAATCTTCGTTTCCTTTTCTATGCAATTTAATTTCCTGCAATTTAGATATCATAGTACTCAGCTTGTTCATGATTACTTCCTATATCCGGATTGAGTCGAAAGGTGAAGGGTCAAAGTATGGGTTGAAGTATTGTGATTTAGTTTGCTTTTCATTCAGTCTTTGAGTTGCTTTAAGTTCAGATTTTATTTTCTTTTTCACACAGTAGCAAGGATACTGGGCCATTGTCACTAGTTCATTGTTTTGATGCATTTACTTCTTTTTGAGAATTGATTTCATTACAGTCAGTTTGGAAACTTTACCATTACCATTCACACTTCATTTTCAATTTATCCATCTCGCACTAGGGAATCCACAAAAGATAAACCCAAAAACAAACTAAAAACTCAAAAACGACAAAAGACTAAGGAAAAGGCTAACTTGCACATACAATGCACTTCACTTCATCAGTTTACAACTCCCGGATTGACATTTTAAATAGCAATTTAGGACAAACTAAATTGACCAAACACCCTTCCTTTCCACATTTCCAGCACACCACCTTTATAGGTTTTCCTGGAGATTTAGATCTCCTTCTAGATTTAGATCTCCCACTCGATGACTTATTTTTTTTTCTTTTCTAGGACCATCCTCGTATAGACAAGGCATCACCATTCTGGTTGTCCATATTTTTCCGTCTCATCTCCTCCGTCAGCAAGGCTAAGACTATTTCATCAAATTGCAAAGCAGTTGCATTGCTACCTATTACAATAACCAGACTATCCCACGAATCTGGTAGAGAACACAACAAACCGATGCACTTATCTTCATCTGAAATTTTAATATCAACAGATGATAACTGAGTTACCACAGTATTAAATGCATTCAGATGATATGTCACTGAGTCTCCATATTTCATCCTCAGGTTATACAGCTTTTTCTATAGGAATAGTTTATTCACCAAAGACTTAGATTGGTACAAAGTCCCTAACTTGTCCCACAGATCCTTCGCCATAGCTTCCCCTGATACATTCAGCAATACTAAATCTAAGACACACAATCGTATTGTGCTCTTTGCCTTTCGATCCAACTTCTTCCATTCTTCATCGGTCACTCCCGTTGGTTTAGTACCCGAATCTATCACGATCCACTAATCTTTATCCACCAACAGATCCTCCATCTTGAGTTTCCAAAACTCAAAACTCTAACCATTGAACTTCTCAATCTCTATCTTTCCGTTGCTCGCCATCTTCTTTCACCACCAGAATCGATCTCGCGGATCTCCCACCGAACAGGGTCTACCACAAGCCCGAGCGAAACCCCTCAGCAACAAAGGCGTCCCCTTGAAGCCAAAACAGCTCTGATACCAAATGTAGGTTTTAACCCCATACAGAAATTACCTGCATATGAATTCTAAAGCAAAGAAAATAAACAATGCGAGAGCATAACACATAAAACACATATGCACAGAGATTTTCCCCTGGATCCCAAAACTGGGACTACCAGCTTGATTTTTGATTATGTTCCTTTCAATGTTACAATACATATTTATACATGCCGAAGCATCCAATACCATGGACCAAAAACCATCGCATCCAAACCCATGGACTGAAAAGCATAGGTAGGTTCGCCCAACCTAATATAGGGTCCAAAAAAAATTTTCCCAGGCCACTGCCCCGGACCCCGTAGAGGGGGGCTACCTGCCCCCCTCTAACCCCCCAGTTCACTACGTAGGTTAGTCATGGAAAGAATATAATACAACCCAACACTACGAAATCGACCAATTTCAGAGTATCTTATCAAGTGGAAGAACTTATCTGCTGAAGATTCCACATGGGAGGATAAGAATTTTATACAGAAGCATCTAGAACTACTCAAGCATTGAGGACAACACTTTTTTGAAGGAGAGGGGTGTGGGGTCCCTAAATACTAGTGATTACCCCATTACTATTGTAGTTTATCCCTTATCAATATTGTCGTGCCCCTATGGTCGCATATTGTTTACTATGCCCATAAATCCTCTATTGTATTTTTGTGGCTTATATCATTATTGTTAGGTCAGCTGGGTTATATTGTGACTCCTTAGACTCCTATATATAGAAAGGAGGTTTTGTCATTTGAATCATCCAAGAATTTTTCATTTATGTAATGTAAAGGAGGTTTCCCCCTCGAAGAGGCTAAATTGTAAGGCATTGATATATCTTTTCTATCTTTTTCTTGAGCTGGTTCATATCACGTTCCTTCACAACAAGAGGAAAATCCTCCAATTCTCATAACTCAAGGGGTTAATTCACCCATTTATTCGGTACCCCCTCCAAGTAGTATATTCACTTCGTTTGATTGGAATCGACTAGCAAGATCTCGCCTTCCTTGTTATGTACCTTTCCGGATCATAGTACAAGTTTACAAAATGATCGTGTCTAGAACTATCATAGATGACGGTGCATAAGTGAGTATCCTTTCCTCAACTGCTTGGAAAGAACTTGGTTCAC
The DNA here is from genome assembly GCA_000404065.3 of Pinus taeda. NCBI lineage: Eukaryota > Viridiplantae > Streptophyta > Pinopsida > Pinales > Pinaceae > Pinus > Pinus taeda. The sequence continues at coordinate 11,214 of APFE031730781.1, read as the reverse complement.
CATTGCTTATGCCTATTATGCAGAATATGTTAGGCTTTAACAAAGGAACCAGTTGACTGTTAGGGATCCTTCCTAAGTTACCGATTACTTTGGGAATGAAAACCGTTCATCTGAAAGTGATGGTAGTCCCAGTACTGTTAGATTACAATTTACTCCTTGGATGTGACTATGTTTATAACATGGAGGCTATTGTTTCAACACTCTTCTGAGTGATGTGTTTCTCGCATGAAGGCAAGATTGTCACCATTAACCAGCTTTCATTTCTTGGTTCAAGCATAGGTCCAAGTCAATCATCATCCCCAAATGGTCCTTTTGCATCAGCAATATCTCTTGAACCTTCATTCCATCCACCTAATTGCCATGAGTAGTCTGGTGAATGCAACGAAGCTTAGGGGGCATGCACCCTTGTCTATTCTGGACACACTCAGCTGAAAAGATAAGTTTCCCTGTAGGTTATGTGATTGGTCTGACACACCATTCACCTTCACCTATGCTGGACGAAGCCAAGGACGTGTTTTGTCTTCTGGACGAAACCATCCTACCTAACCTTAGTAGTTTCCATATGGTTAGAAGAGACTCTACTTTTCATCATGCTGGGGGCATGCAAACCTTTTTTTTCCATTTTCAATTTTTAGTTTTGTCATTTCTAGCTTTTTAGTTTTGTCTTTTCTAGCCTTTTAGTTTTGTCATTTCTAGCTTATGTAAAAATGAAACTAACACTAAGCATAGTTCCCCCATGGTACAAGATCGTTAAAAAATGAACCCACCTTCGAGTAACTAACCTTTTTGATTGCCATTCTATCAACCTTTTGAGCCTTGGTTGTGTACCTCTCATCGCCTCCATTCTTTTGGCCGATCATACACTTCCACTTGGTTGTTTACCCCTTTTGAGGAACAGTTGCGATGAGTGGTCTTGTTAGCCAACCTCTTTACAGAAATCACCATGTTTTGAGAAGTTCCAAGCTTACTTAGAACCAGTTTCTACCCTAGATGCCACTTGTTCCATAAAATCGTGTCTCCTTTAAACCCTTTTCAAACTCATTAAATATGAAAAGATTGTCGAGCAATTGGCCTTTCCAGATCGTTAAAGTACTCGGAAATGTCATCCCTCTTGTATATTTTAATATTTTTCAAACCTGAGGGATTATCTCATGAAAACATTCGAGCGCTTGTCTTTTTCGGCTCGTTAAAGTGATCGGAAAAGTCATCCCTTTTGTATTATTTTATCCTTTTTCAAACCTAAGGGATTTCTTTACGAAAAAGAACTTTTGGATTTTTCTTTTTGTCCCTTTTCGAACTCTCTAAACATGAAAAGGACTGAGTTATCCTTATCGTTAAACTCGTTAAAACAATAGCGACAAACTTGTCCATTCTAGACAGGACTGAGTTTCACTATCGCTAGACTCGTTAAAACATAGCGACAAGTTTGCTCAAAGGGAAAATTATATAACAAGCATATGTTATCCTCCTCAGGTTTGACAAAAATAAAGAGGTAATGGTCAGCAATGACTGGGGAAAAAGGGAATAGAACTTGAAGAATTTAGGGTAGCAAGTCGCGCTTGAACATGACACTTACACTCCATCACCATTATTGAGTCGAGTTGGGTTATCCCGTTCACCGGTCATCTCACCATTGGTCTTCCACACCATCCATCTTTTGGGGTTAACGCTACCAATCCATCTTAGTGTCGCTGACATGTTCAAGAGAAGTCATTCAATTGAGAAACCATAATCCATTTAATGCCTCATTCACTGAAATACCTTCAACCTTCATTTTTTCATGGCCGCCATTCCTAAACCCTGTGTCGTCAGATCGTTTTAACCTCCAAAAATCATTTGCTTCGTTTCATGTCATAGATGTGGGATACATCAAGGCCCTCCTACCATGAGTCACTTCTTGTTGACATTAGCTCATTATCCAAGAAGTTGACTTAGAAACACCCCTTTCAGTACTTTGAAGCTTGCATGCCTCAATGATAAGTTTCTCACTTCCGGCAATAGGTTAACATCAATGACCTTCGACCGAAAGATTTTGCGTGGTGTTCGACATCGGATCTTATATTCACACCACGTGAATTGTATTGTAGTACCTTGAGGGTCATTATCATTATCGGTGATTCCTCTCGCGCCTGTTAACAGCTCACATTATTGGCTGGTAATCAGGCAATGTCATTCCATGTTTGACTTCAGAACATCTCTTCACATGGATCGACTTGTGCATCAGGCAAAGATTGAATGAGTTTGAAGACCTCGGATCTAGTTTCATCCATCTAGGCTACGATATATTCAGGGATATAAAAACATCAAATATACAAAGATGCTGCATAGATGGTCATCCGAACCAAGGATAATGACTTTACATCTGAAGAATCACCATTCTACATCTGCAAACGACTATCTGATCTATGTACATGAAATGAATTTATAAAGTTGAGCATGGGAATGCCCGCCTCAGCTAGATCATAAAAAATTATATTATGATGACAGATTGTATTGTAACCTATGCAGATCACCTTCCAGTTCGAAACCTCAGATCCTCATGATAAAGCATTTCACCTAACATAAAGATTTACGACATCATGCTTTAGGGGGAAACTGTTATAGACATATTTGGGCACTTCAACCTCAAACTTATATGCCAATAAACTAGGGCTCATCAACCCCTAAAATATTTGTTTCATACCCTAAAAGAACACGGTCACCTGATTACATCATTCCCCAAAATTTCCACCTGAGAAACCATCTAGAAATGGCCTAAACTGAACCATACTAACTGCTACACTTGCCAGGTGCAATGCATACTGAGTGGCACACTGCTTAGGTGTGATGCATACTAATTAGGCCTTTTATAAGGTGTGATGGGTGAGGATGGATAAATGTCCGAGACAGTTTGCTAGGTGTTTGCTCATAGAATCTTCTAGAAACTTCTCCTATGACATTTGCCTCTCTAAATTCGCCCAGGGATGAGTAAGAGATCCAATAAATCTCCAAGTGGAACCAAATGTAACAAGTGGAATGACACTAATCAAAACCCCATAGATGACTCACACCCTTGCACACATCTATAAATGGATCCCTCATCTAAGAGATCTTGAGGCTGGAATATTGTGAATTGCAAGGAAGCGTTGATAGTTTGTATTTAAGGAAAGAGCATTGTATTGTTGGTGTGATCTTGCTATTTCATGAGGTGAAGAGGGATTGATGTTGGGAGGATGATGCGAGATCAGACAACTGGGTTGTAATTCTCCCTTCTATTTAATAAAGTTCTTCAAGTTTTCTTCCATATGATTGTGCAATTGTGAATGTTATCATTTGTGAATGCTATTGTATGTTCATTACATATCTGATTCTATAATGTTTATGTTATAATATATCAAGATGCTTTGACGGTTCTTTGTTACTGTGTTTCTACAGGTACTCACCAAGCAGGTTAAGTACAGGGAGGAGCTGCAAGCTCTGTCAAGGGGGAGAGAGATCAAGCAAGGGATTAAGTAAAAGTTCTAGATTGGTTCCTTTGTCTTTCTCTTACTTTTTATACACATAATAAATCATGAATTTCTTTAAATTGTTGTTTCTAGGGTAGCTACCAAACCTAGAGGGCTAGTCATTTGAAAAGACACTAGTTTTCCTAGAAACACTATCCTTTCGGAATGGAGGACAATTGGCTCTTCATGTTAGTAAGAAGAGGTGTACACCAATCAAAAACTATAGTAGACACTCCATGGACAAGCTCATGGATAGTCATGATGCTTGGTGCAATGAGGTTGATCCATTTATCCTGTCTATGGTAAACAGTAAGATCCTCAGGGACAAACCTTCTACATGTTTGATTGGAATCTGGCTTCCAATCTTCTATGGATGCCCGGACAACATATATGCACGCGGTCTTCCACTGAAATACTACCTCGTGTTTGGCCAGTCAAATGTACAACTTCTCCTCTCTGGGAGAGACCAGTGATAAAGTAAATATCTTCTACCTTTATCCTCAAAGGCATTTGATCAATCATAAAAGCATCATCTTTGATACTCCAGTAGTGGATCAACATTTCAAGCAAGCAGGTGTTGGCCTTCATATTTGGCATTTTGAAAAATTTTAATAAACAACATCCCCTTAATGCATATAAGGCTTGCTAATCATTCATAAATTCATTATCAATGGTAGTATGCTCCCTCTCTCTCCAAGTGATTGTCATCCTGAAATAAAATTGATTTCCAATCGTTAGTTTTTGTGTTTAAATTTCAAACCGCATATACACGGGTCCCTTTCAACACAATTGCGTGTAGGGCTTGCGTATACGTAGGTTTATAATATCCAACTCGCGTATATGCCGCATTGAAATTTTTAACATAAATTCCTACTATAAAATCCCAATTAAAATTTCTAAAAACAATCATAAAGTAATGCAAGCTAAGATTGGGGTTACCTGATGATTTTGATGCAAATTGAGCGGTCCAATTCTTTGGGGGGCAAGTTTGCTCCCTTTTCTCCACAACTTTTGCTCTCAACACAAATTGTACAAATGGTGAGTCAAAAAGTCATTTTATAGCTTTGGAAATGTCAAATTTTTTCAAAACTTGATTTTTTTCATCTCATGAATCTTTTAACTTGTGAGCTTGTATTGTTGATAATAGGTTTTTTTTCAGGACATTTTGGATGCTTCTTCGAAAATTTCACATTGGTTCCATGATTGCTGACCTGAAATGGCAGGTATCATTTACTCACTAGCATATAGGTTAGGGAAACCATTTTTCTGTTGCATTTTGCATACTAGCCTCCATTTGTCGATACACTTTCCATACGGTCGTCCCCATCATGTTATAGTTAGTAAGCCGTGTTCACTCGCTGATTTTTTAATCATGACACGATGGTAGAGTCATCCTTTACATGGGCATCGTGGTTAGCACCTCATTGACATTGGTTGCCCATGTTGTTTCATTGAGTAGGCTCGGGAGTCCTCTCTAGTCCCGCCATGACTTGCATGTTGAAGACTCATTTCTCTTTGCTTCTTCGCTTCGTTCTAGCCTGATACCCTAGAGGTTCCTTTGTGTTGAGTTGTACTACTACACTACATTTTGACCATTTGCACCTTTTGACCTTGAGTCGGCTTCACTTGGACTCCTATTTAAGCCACTTTTTTACCATGTCTTCTGCAAAAATCAAACTTTCAATCCCTTAGCTTCTGCAACTTGACACACCCTCAGACCCGTGGAAGGAACATCCCTTTGAGTGTATTTGACCAGCTTTGCCTCCCTGCATTGAGCACATAAATGTTCCGATCCCAGGAACTAGATCATTTGTTTCACTGACACTCGTTCTTTCCACTATACTATAGCATTCTTTTATTCTTTTTTCAGCTTAAAGAAAAAGACAAAAAAAATTATATATTCCAAAAAAGAGCAGGAATGGGACAACATTTCCATATAGTGTTGGCAGCTAGAGTTAGTCATGTTTCCCTTGAACAAAGCACCCAAAAGAAAGTCTCTCCTCCATTTTGGTGGGATTTAGTTTGGCTTAGGTATGCTGTAACCTTGTTATTGAGTCAGTTCTCCTCCGATTGGTTATCTCTTCCAATCATATGGAGAGTTCGTTTGTGCCTCCTGCATGACAAACGTATATAGAGTTATCGTATGCTACCACATGGTCATCATTTAGTCGTGCTTTTGTTCAAGGGAAGTAAGCCTAAGTCGGCCTCTCTTGGTGTCTCTTGACCTATTTTTCAGTCGGCCATCCCTGGTTGTCAGTGTCTTGTCTATCATCACATCAGTTATATTGGTCTTTTACTCGTGCTGGTTTGAGAAGGTCTCCATTGTCTTCTTGCTAGCGAGTCTTATCCTTATCGACGACAACATATTGCTCTGAGGACAGGCCTAGAGCTGCACCCTGGCCCTATTTTCATTATTGATAGGTCACCTTGTGCTCAACATCGATCAATATCATGGGTCTTTGACTGAGTGGTTTCCCTTGTGTTCGACATCAGCTTTCATTATCACACATTAGGATTCGTGCAGTACCTTGATTTCCATTTGACCCTATTGGTGGATTCCTCACCTCTGTGTCAACTTTCATTATTGGTTGGTTCAGAGGGTTTCTATTGTGTGATAGCTACATCTTGTGTACACTAGAAACGTGCTTTGGTCAAGTTACTACATTTTTTTCATCCGATTCCTTCCACATTATTGGCCTACGAGTTACACTCGCACTAGATTGATGAAGGATGCCTTAATGCCTTCCATCTAGAGGATCTTTCCCTATCGACTACAACTCATTGCTCTATGGCAAAGGTCTAAAGACCATTTGGCAGTACCTTGGGGTTTGCAGTCATCAGTGGCAGATCCTTCGCTATGAACAGTGGGAAACCATCATTGTCTCCTAATTGATATATTCTTCTAGGTGTTCGACTTCAACTCATCTATTCACACTTGTTAGATTGTACTTCATACCTTGACTCTCATTATCATTATTGATGAGTAGTCTCGCGTTTGTTAACGGTATACATCAATGATCGGTAATCAAACGATTTCTCACATGGTCGACTTCAGATCATTTATTCCCATTGTGTATAAATGTACCACGGCAGTCGGTGAAGACCTCAGGTTGCATCAACATTCTTTGGTTCACTTGTTAGTTGCTCCTATTGCTGCTAGTTGACACCATTCCACATTATATGATGTAGTCCTTCACAATGACATCCTATATGCTGGCATCTGAGTTACGATGTAGTATCATCTTGTTCCATCATGTTAATTTGGTACTATTGGGATCAGTTTTTGACATCAGTGATTAGCTTCATTGATCATCTTCTTATATGTGATATTCAGATATGTACTTGTTCGATCATGATCAGATGATCCGTTATGTACTTTCAGTTCCTTATACTTGTATACATAGTGGATCCACTTGTACTTGATATGTAGACATGCTTTACTTTCTCTGAGCATGAGTATGCCTGCCTTAGTTAGTTGTTTCTTTCTGATCTTCTTTTGCTGGCTTGGTAGGCTGAAATTTGGTGAAGTCCTTCTCAGTTTCTCATAGGTTTCCTTTCCATATACTTAATACATTTCAGCCATCATGTACCCCTTTTGGCCTCATATATTAGGGGGCATCTGTTATAGCTCCAAATATCACTCTTGGTATTTGTGATGCTTGGTTTATGGCCTAGGGTAACCCCTCCTTCTAGACTTGGTCCAAATATTAAAAAAAACCAGTGTTTTACTCACTGTACGCTACTTTTCCCTGTGTTAAAAGTGGGTACACGCGGGTCCGTCTATACCCAACCCACATATATGTGTTAAAACACTTTAAAAAATTAAATTTCCTTAATTATGGGTGGAGATAACGTGTTTTACTAATTGATTACCTATTAGTGCTTGTGGCCCAACTATTCCCAACTGTTTCTCAACTAAAAAACTAATTTGGGAGAAGTATAAAAAGACTTCAATGAGAAGGCCTTAAGGAGGAGAGAAATGATAGAATTACTATACTAAGATTATCCCCTGATCAAGTCTGAAGAATATTTGTGCTTCATGCACTTCCTCAAATTCAGGAAACCGTTGTTCCCTTGAGTTTTGATGTTCTCTCATATGCTTGGAGATATCATGGTATTGGTTATGGAAGGAGGTTGTTGAAGACTGGGACTGGATGGACTTGGAGGATGGTTCCACTTGGAGATGGAAGAGGAAGACTCAGGTGAACTCTTTCCATGTTTTTATTATATTTTTCTACAATAAAAGAAATGATGTCCTGTTCCTGATATCAAATTTGTTTATGCATCTGATGTTATTGTTATGGTTTATATATGAATGTCTATTTCAATGTATAACTAACCATCTACTTATATGATATAAAGTTGATTTCACTACAATGCTTTATCTATATGTTGTTATGTGCATTCGAATTGGCTGATTTGCAAGTTCGAAGATCATCAGGAGTTGCAGAGGGTTTGAACCCTGACTGGAACTACCCAAACAAAGGACATCCGGGTATGTTCATCCTCGCATAGTTAGTTTTTTTAAGCATGTTTCCTAAGTTTTATGCTTGTTTCTTGCTGTAGATTACTCCTACTTTGCTAGGGTTTTGACCCAAAGTCCTAGGGGACTTATTCCCTACAGTTTCCCATTTTCCTTGTTTTACCATTTTGTGACCCATGTGTTATAGACATTTTTGGGCACTTCAACCCCAATCATAAATGTCCATAAACTGAGGGCTCCTAAGTCCCTAAAAGTGTTGCTACACTACCTAAAGGAACAAGGTCAGCTGATTACATCATCTCCCAGAAGTTCTCCACTAAAAACTGCTCATAAATGGTCAAAACTGGACCATACTGAAAGCTCAGTGCAGAGGGTACGATGCATAACACCTTCCCAGTGTACATGGTGTGATGCATACTGAATTGATCCTCTGTAGGGTGTTATGGTCAGGAATGGACAAATGGAAGGGACAAAATGCGAGGTGGAAGATCACGGAATCTTTCAGAAGCTTCCCCTATGACACTTGCCTCTCTGTTTTCTACCAGGGATGAGTAAGAGATCATCATTCTCCAAGTGGAAGTAGGAACTATTAGAGAGAAGACACTAATCAAGACCCCAGAAGATGACTCATCTCCCTATAATCATCTATATATGGATCCCTCATCACAGAGATCTAGAGGCTCGAATTTTGTATCTTATAGAGAAGTGTTGTTGGTTTTCTGGTGTACATTCATAGTGTTGGGTGATCTAAGCTTTGCTTGAGGTGAAGAAGGGCTTTCTAGCTGGAGGATGATGCTGGGTCAGAACATATGGTTGTAATCCTCTTGCTACTTTTCATCTTAATAAAGCTATTCTAGTTTTTCTCCATATTCTTGTGTACTTGTTTATATATGCATTTGTATGGTTAACACACATCTGGTCCTGTGTTATTTATGAATATAGATCTTTGTTTCTTTGATAGTAGTATGTTGCTATGATTCCACGGGTTCTCTTTGAAGCTGGGCAAATGAAGAAGAAGCAGAGAAGCTCTATCAAGGAGAGGAAATTAAGCGC
>APFE031730764.1:2381-16404 GCA_000404065.3 Pinus taeda | reverse complement strand
GTTTGTCACTAGAGAGTCTTAGACTCCTAGGGAGGTTAGCTTTGTCCGCAAAAATAACTCTTTCCGCATGACAGTGGTAAACCCTTCACCATGCCTTTCCTATGTAGCAAATTCAAACCCCAAAAGTTGAGGTGTCCAAATCTCAAATGCCATAACCAGTCTTCATATTTTACCTCTGCTTGAAAGTTTACTTGTATGACAACTGCCTCTTTTTGCTGAGTTCACTGAGAGTTGTGCTTGTGCACCTTCTTTCTGCAAATATGATATTATTTTTAAGGGAAACATTCTATTGCTTGTCATCTGAACCTTTGCAATCAACTATCTGCTTGGAGGCCTATCCAAAATTGTGCATACATCATTCTTAAAGAAGACATTGTAGCCCTTTTGCATGAGTTATCCAATGCTCATGAGATTATGTTTTAGACCAAGGACAAAGTAAACATCTGAGATGTATTTCTTTTCCCCCTTCTTTGTTAGGATATTAACTCTTCCTTTTCCCATGATAGATACTTTGCTATCAATCCCTAATGTCACTTCAGATTTCACACTTTCATTTAGATCAGAAAACATTTCTATGTTTCCTGACATGTGGTTGCTACACCCTAAATCTAGATACCATATATCACTTTGTTTTTTTGTGCTACATTACAAGCTAAAAACATGCTATCATGGTTCTGATTTTCTCTTGTGAAATTTACACTTGGTTTGTTAATAATATCATATTGCTTCTTTTTACATTCATTTGCATAATGACCATACTTCTTACAGTAATGACATTGAACTTGAGATTTATCATACCTCTGACCTTGTGCTTGATTTTGGCTTGAGCCTTGACTTGGATTTTGATTGCTGCCTCTTCCATTTGAGCTTGAAGGGCTGCTTCTTCCACCTCTGTGTGGGCTTCTTCCTCTTCCTCTAGCATATGATTTTCCTCTGCCTCATCCTTGACCAAATGATACTTGTGTCTTGAAGGAATGCTCCAATGAGGAGCTTGCTGCTCTATTCAATCTATGTTCATGAGAAATCAATGATGCATTAAGCTCATCCACTGAGAACTATGAGAGATCCTTTGTCTCTTCTATGGCCACAACAATGGCTTCAAACCTTGCTGGAAAACTTATCAAAAATTTCTCAACTATTCTTCTTTCCTCAAGTATCTCACCATGAGGCCTGATTTGAGTAACCAACCCACTTATATGTGTAAAAAATGAGTCTATATTTTCAGACTCTTTCATACAAAGTGTTTCAAAATTTCTCCTTAACATTTGCAGCTTTGATGTCTTGAATTTTGCCATGCCTTGGTAGGCTGTCTGGAGGGTGTCAGATGCTTGCTTGGACTTCGTTGCTACTACAACCCTTGGGAAAATACTTTCATGAACTGCTTGGAAAATATAAAACAAGACTTTTGGATCCTTCTTCCTCTTGTCCCTTATCACATATTTTTCTTCTTCAGATAAGGCATTGTATGTTGTTGCATCTATTGGTTCTTGAAAACCATTCTCCACCAAATCCCAAATGTCTTAGAAGAAAACAGGACCTTCATTGTAATAGCCCAATAATCATAATTTTACCATTAAATTGAGTTATTTGAGGATTAGTCAAGCTTGTGCTTGATGTTACCATTTCTGAGTGTAAAAAAAAACTTTCTACTTGGTGGTAAATATGCTAAAAACAGTCTGCCCTCAAAACAATTCTTACTGCTAGTAAAAACGCTTGTTTTTACACTAACAATATTTAACCCCCTCTGATACCATGTTAGAAATACCATGTTAGAAATGCTTGTTTTTACACTAACAATATTTAACCCCCTCCGATACCATGTTAGAAATATTTAGGAAATTTACTTTTCACAGAGGGGCAGAGAGTTATGATTTTCACGAAGCTACTTTCGCGCAGCTAGCTTCGTGCACCGAGGAGCTGATTTCACCCAGAGCTATTTCATAGACTTGGATTTCGCAGACCTAAATTTCGTAGAGCTATTACACAAACTCAAAGATAAACAAGATATGGTTGAAGCAACACAATAAAAACTTAGTATTGAAATCTAAAACATGAAAATACATTCATATGAGGTTGCGGCTCATTCACCGAGTAAAAACAAAAATTTCATGTGAAATAACAGACAGTAAAATACAGTAACTGTTGTTTTCACGCTCCCAGCAAAATTTGCTCCATCATTTTCTCCTCAGAGACTTGCACTCTTTTTTTTCCAACTCTCTTACTCTCTAACCTGTCAAAATGAATTTTTACATTCATATTTAACTCAACATACAATTTTACATTTAATTCATGACATAGCCAAATTAATATGATGTTGTTGTTGAGTGTGATCAGAATCACATAGGTGTTTCTGGAGTGTGGGCAATAGTCTCTGAATGAATTCTTGCCCATATCTATTTACCAAAGTACATTGACTGCTTTAAATTCATTGTTGAGTTTCAGAATGGTTCATGTCTGGCTTCAGTCGTTCCATCTTCAAACAGAAATGCAACTTGCAAAAATACTTATGACAAGTATGGATGCTGTCAGGCTGTTTATTGCAGTGGTTGGGATTATTATTTCCAACACTTTGCCTTAATCACAATTGCACCATTGACAATTCCCAAATAGTTTCTAAGATAAACAAAACTTTCACATGCCAATGGCTTTGTGAAGATGTCAGCAAATTGTTCTTGTGACCTACAGTGCTGCAACAAAATTTCATCATTGTTAATCAACTCTCTAATAAAACAATATTTAGCATCAATATGCTTGGTCCTCTTGTGGAAGACAAAATTCTTTGACAATGCAATTGTTGAGGTGTTGTCGCTCCCTCTTGGTCATGACAGAGATCCCTCAACATCCTTCTCATCCAAACTGCCTCACATGCTGCTGTTGTTGCTGCAACATATTCAACTTCTGTTGTTGACAGTGACATTATTGGCTCCTTCTTGGAGGCCCATGAAATGGCTCCAGAACCCAAATGAGAAACATATCCTGACGTGCTCTTTCTGTCATCGACATTGCCTACCCAATCACTGTCAGTGTAACCAACCAGCCTAAAATCACTTGTTGTTGTGTACAAAACGCCATACTGTTTTTCCCATTAACATACCTTAGAATCCTTTTCGCTGCTTGCCAATGTGTCCCCTTGGGTGTCTCCATGAACCTTGACACCAAACTTACTGCATACATTATATCTGGTCCAGTGGCGGTCAAATACATCAAGCAACCTATCATGCTTTTGTATAATGTCGGATTGACATTGCTGCTGGAATCTTCTTTGCTCAACTTCAACCCTATGACAGTTGGAGTTGGTGCAGAATTGTTGTTCTACATTTTAAACCTCTCCAAAATGTCTGCCACATACTTCACTTGAGAGATAAAAATTCCATTTTCCATTTGCTTCACTTCTATGCCCAAAAAATATCTTAACAGCCCCAAGTCAGTCATTTCAAATTCACTCTTCATGACGTGTTTGAAATCAATGATGAGGAAATCATCACTGCTTGTAAAAATCAAATCATCTACATATAAGACGATAATGAGAATCTTACCTTCGCTCTCTTTGATGTAGAGAGTAGGCTCACCGTCACATTTGTTGAAACCATTGTCCAACAAGTAGGCATCTATCCTGTTGTACCATGCGCGTGGTGCTTGCTTCAATCCATAAAGAGCTTTCCTCAACCGATACACTTTGTCTTCTTGGCCTTCAACCTCATAACCAGGCGGTTGCACGACATACACTTCCTCTTTCAGCAGTCCATTCAAGAATGTTGATTTTACGTCCATCTGATACACTGTCCATTTATGCTGTGCGACAATCGCCACAACTGTGTGCACTGTCTCCATACCCGCGACTGGCGTGAACGTCTCCGCGTAATCTCTTCCATGCTGCTGCTTGTATCCTTTGAAAACTAGTCTTTCTTTGTGCCTTTCAATCTTTCCCTCAATGTTGCTTTTGGTCTTACAGACCCACTTCACTCCAATGACATGTTTTCCTTTCAAAAGACTTACTAACTCCCATGTGTCATTCCTTTCTATTGCTTCTATTTATTTCTCCATTGCCGCAACCCATTTTTCTTCTTTGACTGCATATTCAAAGTGGATTGGATCATCTACATGACAAAATAATGCAAATAAGGAATTCAGACCTGTGCTACTATCAACTTCATCATGCTCATAAATTTCATTTAGATTTCTTAATTTTGGTCTTCTTATGCTTGTTGAAGATGGGCTTGACATGTCACTTGTGTCGCGCTTCGCAGTGTTCTTGGAGAAGCACTTGCTTGGCTACACGAAACTGTCCTATTATTTGTTGATGGCGTTGCTTACTACCTGCTTTGTTGTGCTTGAATAGGAGTAGAGGGAGTCACTGTTGAGGAATTACTTGCTGCTGTTAATTCCTCTTTGTCCTCATGTGGTATACATGCTTTGACATTGACTGTCTTTTCTAAACTTCCATCCCATGCTTCCTCTTCTACGAACTGCACATCTCTGTTGATTATGACTTTCTTGGTTAATGGATTGTAGAGTTTGTATGCCTTGGACTCATCACTATATCCAACAAATATGCATTTCTCCCCCTTGTTGTCCAACTTCTTTCTCAACTCATCCGAGACATGTGCATAAGCCACACATCCAAAAATTCTAATTTGAGTGACACTATGCTTTCTTCCACTCCATGCTTCTTCAGGAACTATGTTCTAGACACTTCTGGTTGGACATCTATTCAAGATATACGCTACACAAGCGACAGATTCAGCCCAATAATCATTTGGCAAATGATTTTCCTTCAACATACTCCTTGCCATGTCCATAATGGTCCTATTCTTTCTTTCTGCCACACCATTTTGTTGCAGTGTATATCTTGTTGTAAATTGCTTATGAATTCCATGGTCCCTACAAAAACGAAGGAAATAATTTGAGATGTATTCTCCACCTCTGTCAGTCCTAAGTATTTTGATGTAATGTCTACTTTGCTTGTCAACAAGAGCCTTGTATTATCGAAAGCGCTCAAAAACTTCACTTTTCTATTTTAGGAGAAAGACCCATGACTTCCTTGTGTAGTCATCTATGAAGGTCAATACATAGTGACTGCCACCAATTGATGGTGTCTACATTGGTCCACATAAATCTGAGTGGACAATCTCCAAAGGTTCCTTTTCCCTCACTAACTTTCCTTCTGGAAATGTCTCCCTATGTTGGTTTCCCAAGATACATCCTTCACATATGTTGTCTGGTTTTTCTATGAGTGGTAAACACTTCACCATGCCTTTCTTATGCAGTAAATTCAAACCCCCAAAGTTGAGGTGTCCAAATCTCAAATGCCATAACCAGTTTTCATCTTTTACCTCTGTTTGAAAGTTTACTTGTATGACAACTGCCTCTTTTCGCGCAACTTCTTGTGAGTTCATTGAGAATTGTGCTTGTGCACCTTCTTTCTGCAAATCTAATATTATTTTTAAGGGAAACATTCTATTGATTTTCATCGGAACCTTTGCAATCAACTATCTGCTTGGAGGACTGTCCAAAATTGTGCATACATCATTCTTAAAGAAGACATTGTAGCCCTTTTGCATGAGTTGTCCAATGCTCATGAGATTATTTTTTAGACCGGGGACAAAGTAAACATCTGAGATGTATTTCTTCTCCCCCTTCTTTGTTAGGATATTAACTCTTCCTTTTCCCATGACAGATATTTTGGTATCAGTCCCTAATGTCACTTCAGATTTCACACTTTCATCTAGATCAGAAAACATTTCTATGTTTCATGACATGTGGTTGCTACACCATGAATCTAGATACCATATATCACTCTGTTTTTTTTGTGCTACATTACAAGCTAAAAACATGCTATCATGGTTTTGATTTTCTCTTGTGAAATTTACACTTGGTTTGTTAATAATATCATATTGCTTCTTTTTACATTCATTTGCATAATGACCATACTTCTTACAGTAATGACATTGAACTTGAGATTTATCATACCTCTGACCTTGTGCTTGATTTTGGCTTGGGCCTTGACTTGGATTTTGATTGCTGCCTCTTCCATTTGAGCTTGAAGGGCTGCTTCTTCCACCTCTGTGTGGGCTTCTTCCTCTTCCTCTAGCATAAGATTTTCCTCTTCCTAATCCTTGACTAAATGATACTTGTGTCTTGAAGGAATGCTCCAATGAGGAGCTTGCTGCTCTATTCAATCTATGTTCATGAGAAATCAGTGATGCATTAAGCTCATCCACTGAGAACTGTGAGAGATCCTTTGTCTCTTCTATGGCCACAACAATGGCCTCAAACCTTGCTGGAAAACTTATCAAAAATTTCTCAACTATTCTTCTTTCCTCAAGTATCTCACCATGAGACCTGATTTGAGTAAACAACCCACTTATATGTGTAAAAAACGAGTCTATATTCTCAAACTCTTTCATACAAAGTGTTTCAAAATTTCTCCTTAACATTTGCAAATTTGATGTCTTGACTTTTGCCATGCCTTGGTAGGCTGTCTAGAGGGTGTCCCATGCTTGCTTGGACTTCGTTGCTGCTGCAACTCTTGGGAAAATACTTTCATGAACTTCTTGGAAAATATAAAACAGGACTTTTGAATCATTCTTCCTGTTGTCCCTTAACACATATTTTTCTTGTTGAGATAAGGCATTGTATGCTGTTGCATCTGTTGGTTCTTGAAAACCATTCTCCACCAAATCCCAAATGTCGGCAAAGAAACGATTAATTTCCACGATGACTTGAAACCATTTGTTATGCCGGTCAATTCGGCAAAGAAACGATTAATTTCCACGACCACTTAAAACGATTTGTCAGTATTTATTTTCCCTGTTTCTTCTAAGACTTCTAAATTACTCCGGTCAATTCGGCATAGGAAAGATTAATTTCCACGACGACTTGAAACCATTTGTTTCCCTTGTTTCCTAGAGACTTCTCAACTTACTGCATTTTGTTAATTTTATTTTATTAGTGATATTCTTTCTTACTTCTGCGGAAACTGGGTATTTACCATCATTGTTGACCCAAAAATTCGACGGCCTCGACGATTTCGAGACAACTTTATTCCAAGTTCGAATTTCTATGAATTCTAAATTCAAAGTTACAAATGTATCTATGCGTCTATATAAACAATCACAATTTGGTTTCTGAAGCATTGTGATTGTTGTGTTTCAGAGAAGGAAATGATGGATACCTGTTACGTCCCTTCTCTTTTCTGGTGCTGCCACCTATTCCTCTTTTATTCCATTCTCTTTCTCAATCCTCCTTTTGTCTTTTCCACACCCATCGCCCATTTCCCTCACCATCCTCCTCGTCTCACCAATGCTTCCGATCAACACGCTCTGCTTGCATTCAAGTCTGCAATCACATATGATCCCTACCAGTCCTTAGCCACGTCTTGGATGCCAAATGTTTCATTCTGCCAGTGGAGGGGCATCATATGCAGCAGGCGCAGGCAGAGAGTCGTTTCCCTCAATCTTACAAGCATGGGATTACAAGGTACAATCTCTCCCCTTCTCGCCAATCTCTCCTTTCTTAGAGTACTCAGCCTAGCGAATAACAGTTTCCACGGTAACATTCCCTATCAATTGGGAACCCTCTCTCGCTTAAAGATGCTTCGCCTGTCTAAGAATCAACTCCAGGGTTCCTTTCCGCCCACTCTGAGTAAGTGTCGCAGTTTGAGGAACTTGACTTTGTCTTATAACAATCTCACGGGAATCTCACGGGAGCAGTACTTACTCTTGGCTGAAAACAACCTTCAGGGCAGTGTTCCTTCTGAATTGGGTATGCTAAGCCAGCTCATCGCTCTTGATCTGGGTAAAAACCATCTGACGGGACGCATTCCGTCTTCGTTGTCTAACCTCACCAATCTTGAAATATTGCAAATAGCTTTTAACCGATTAGATGGCCACATTCCGTCGGAATTGTGTAGCAAGAAGACCGCCCAGTTAAAGGAACTCTATTTGGGTGTTAATCAGCTGAGTGGCAGCGTTCCTTCATCCCTCTTCAATTGTACCAAGTTACAATTCATTGACTTATCAGTGAACCAGCTCAGCGGAATAGTGCCTATGGGGTTGGGTAAATTGACACATCTCCAGCGGCTTGCGTTGGGCGGCAATTACCTTATTAGCGGCAACACCACGACATGCCCCATTCTTACTGCTCTTAGTAACTGTTCCGATCTGCAAAATGTAGACTTATCTGAGAATAACTTCACTGGGCAATTGTCGTTTTCTATAGGCCACCTATCTACAAAACTCTACTACTTAGACTTGGGTATGAACGAATTAGCTGGAGAAATACCTCCTGCTATTGGAAATTTAAGTAGCTTAATATTCCTTGGTTTATCTGGTAATTCGTTTACCGAGTCAATCCCATCTTCAGTTGGTATGCTTCAGAGGTTGGAAAGGTTACATATGGAGTCCAATAATTTACAAGGGAACATCCCAATGGAAATTGGGCAGCTAAAGGGTTTAGGTCTCTTATATATTTTTGGAAATAATTTGTCTGGAAAAATCCCTGATTCTCTGGCTAACCTCCAACAATTAAGATATTTAGATCTTAATCATAACCAGTTTTCAGGTAATATACCTGCAAGTTTAGGGAAATGTGTGAACTTACTACTGCTAGATCTATCATACAACAAGCTTAGTGGGCACATACCTGAAGAGCTTGCAGGCCTTGCAAATTTAGCCTTCTATTTCAACTTGTCAAACAATTTATTACATGGCCATGTGCCTTTAGAACTAGGAAAGTTCAATAAGCTTCAAGCTATAGATATTTCTGCAAATCAAATAACTAGCTACATTCCAAGCAGCTTTGGAAGCTGCCAAGAAGTAGAATATCTGAATCTTTCTCATAACGCACTTGAAGGTCCAATTCCAGTGTCAATCAGTGAACTTCTAAGCCTTCAAGACCTAGATCTCTCCTCCAACAATTTGTCAGGGGGAATACCCGTATCACTAGCAAATCTCACATTGCTCCACCACTTGAATTTTTCTTTCAACAAGCTATCAGGAGAAGTCCCTAAAGGTGGAGTTTTCAAAAAGATTGGCGCCACAGCATTTATGGGAAATCTTGGTCTATGTGGACCTTGGGTAAATCTACCACCGTGCTATGCTCATAAACATGAAAGTGTTTTGAATCTCAAAAGAGTTATCATACCTGTTGTTGTTGTAGCAATTGTTGTATTTTGTTTGTTTCTTGCAATCTTGTGGAGACGGAATCGCAAGAGAAATATTCAGAGAGAGATTTGTCCATCATTAAATGTGGGGCATCGAAGAATCTCCTATGCAGAGCTCACCATTGCAACAAATGAATTTAGTGATGCAAACTTGTTAGGAATTGGTAGTTTTGGAAAAGTATACAAAGGGATTTTGAATGATGGCACAATGGTTGCTGTCAAGCTTCTCAATCTACAAAACGAAGGGGCTCAAAAGAGTTTCGATAAAGAGTGCAAAGTTTTGGGTAGAGTTAGACACCGAAATTTGATTCGGGTCATAACTTGTTATTCAGATCTCCAAATCAAAGCTTTGATATTTCCATTAATGCCAAATGGAAGCTTAGAAAAGTGGTTATATCCAGATGATGGAGAACAAAGTGGTTTGAATTTGATTCAAAGGTTGAATATAGCAATAGATGTCGCCCAAGGCATGACATATCTCCATCACCATTGTTTTGTGCAAGTGATTCATTGTGATTTGAAACCCAACAATGTGTTGTTGGGTGAAGATATGACTGCATATTTAATAGACTTTGGCATTGCTACTATATGTTTTGCAAATAATGAAGATGGGGATATCACTTCCACAAATGCACTCAAAGGATCTACAGGCTACATTCCTCCAGGTATTATTTAAACTACATACCATATTTTAATTAATCTTGTGATTTTTTTTTCTAAATCTTTATTAATCATTGTGAATTAAAAACCTAAAGATGATGATCTATGAATGCAGAATATGGAGTGGGTGGACAAGTCACAACAAATGGTGATGTTTATAGTTATGGAATAGTGCTATTGGAAATGCTCACTGGAAAGAAGCCCACCCACGACATGTTTGTCGAAGGAATGAACTTGCAAAAATGGGTGGGTAGCAGTTTTCCAAACCGACTAATGGATGTGGTGGACTTGGGTTTACTAAGGAGGACAGGTAGTTGTACCGAGGAAGATAATAATCTCAATTGTCTTAGTTCATTGATAAATGTGGGCTTGCTTTGCACAAATGAATCTCCTAAAGGACGACCTACTATGATGGTCATTCTAGGCATGCTGCAAAACATCAGAGACACTTTTTTGAGCCCTGGTGCCATTCCCAAATTGCAATCAAATATAACACATTTATTGGGTAGTACAAGCACTACTCTCAACAACATTTGTGAAGGTCAAAGTTCTTCAACATCTTAGTCTATTGTAATAAACTTGTAGTTGTGTAGCTAAGCCATGAAGTAAATTGAATCTTATTTCCATTTCCTTCTTTGTACATAAATTGTTGTTGTTAATTACATGTCATTCCCAAATTCCAATAAAATATAACACATTTGCTGGGTAGTACAAGCACTATTCTCAACAATATTTGTGAAGGTCAAAGTTCTTCAACATTAGTCTATTGTAACACACTGGTAGTTGTGTAGCTAAACCATGAAGTAATTTGAATCTTATCTCTTTTTTTTACTGTGCATAAATCGTTGTTGTTAATTACATGCAAACATGAACAACAAAGTTAGATCCACTATGAATGCATCTCATCTGGTTGTATTTTTGTTTTTGGTTAAAAAAAATTGACTTTTAATTTTAAAGTTTTGAAAAAAATAAATATGAAACTGAATATTTTGAAAATTACAATTTAATTTTAAAAATTTTTAAATTTGAATTTCTATTTTTTGAGTAAATAATTAATTTTATGTAATTTAAAATTGAATTTTCAACATTTTTTTTATTTAAAAATAAAAAATATATATATTCTACCAAATCTCATAACCATTATTAAACAATACACCTATCAAATCTGAATATTTTCATATGATTTTCTATATACAAAGAACTATGTGTGGAGAGATACATACACACAAACCAATTGATTGCTTGAAGAAATTAATGCTATGTAACAGATCTCAGATCTCAGTTATGACATAGGAGGTATGGACTGTGAAGGAGATTTGGTTCTCCTTAATTGCCTCCACCTATTTACTAAATCACTTGGCAGATTCTGTGGATTACCCAGTCCAAGAACAAATAACAATAGATTTTGTGCCTGTGTGTGGTTGCAATGTTTTTAGCCGCTATTATGGCAGGGACGAGGCCATGGACAGCCGTAGGGGCACCATGACTGGTGTTGTAACTGAATCTTGTAAGCCTTCATTCACTTGCAAAAACCTGCTTGTCAGCTTAATATAAACCTGCACTTGCAAAAAGATATTTTATTCCTTATCAAATGTGTAGTCTGTCCAACTGCAGGTTGTCAATATTTCTGGTCATTTCAAATTGGGTCGGTATACTTCTATTGAAGCTGTAGGTACAGTTGTAGAGACTGCTTTGTCGACTGAGATTTCAAACAAGGATCATAACATTATTGATGAACTTCATGTCATGGAAAATGAAGCATTTTAAAAAAACGCAGAGTTATTCAGACAGCGAGTTTTGAATGAACATTCTGAACAAATGGAGTAGAAATTTAAAAACCCGCGACATGGGTTTTTTGGGCAAAGCGATCCCAATTGTGTTCATAGCGGGCAGATTCGAAAAATTGCACACCATTTGAGGGATTTTGCTGGTTCTTCCAAGAGGCGATACAGAAGCCAAACGTAAAGTGATTTGGAAATGAAGCCAAAAAAGGATTTCGATGGTAAAAGGAAAACCTCATGGGAATAAGCATATTTTCGATCTCACCTTTATTTTCCACGGCAATGCATGCTACAGGTGACATATAAAAAAATTGCAGACTTTCTCCATTAAAATATGGGAGACCACCCACTTCATTTGCCAAGGCCGCGAATTGAACAGAGGCAGGGAATTTTATTTTTATATACTTCTAGTTCTCTGTCAAAAACCATCATGATCAACTCAAGGAGATGACAATTGAGTGGGTGTTCCATTTCCTCTTCTAATCCTAAAATCTGCCAGAGTGTCTTTCTTCCGTAATAACATAAAATCCAGAGACCTTGGGACTCTGTTTGAAGCCAAAATTGTCTGCTCAACAATACTTTTTCAATGTTAATATTCAAGTCGGTCTTGCGGAATTTGGGCAATTTGGGTACAGGTTGTAAAGCCTTCCTCGAACTATGATCACAAAGCATGTACATTTTTTTTTGGGGGAGAGGATGAGGTTTCAAAGATGAAGATGTAACAAAAATGGTCATTGTTGTTAAATGTGAAGTTGAATTGAAATTTTCGGCGCCACTTTGCCGTCTATGCCGAAAGTTGGGGCAGTTTGCAGGTGAATCTACCACACATGACTTTTACATCTAGCTAATTTTTATCAGCTTTGTGCTCATCTATAAAGCAAGCCAAGGCCAGACCTTCCATTAATGAAAAAGCTTATATTGTGTGTTCTCCATTTTTATTTGTGATCTCTATCTTTTTGTCCATTTGTCTGTGCTCCTCTGCTGTGTTTGCCTATGCTTCTATGCTTACCTCTAATCCCATCCACTGGCATCAAAGCTAATGAAAGCACTGTGAGGGATCGAAACCTGTCCACAAAACTTTCTGTCTGTTGGCTTCCACAAAGGGTAATTCCCGGTATTCTTCTAATTTCACACCTATAAGGAACAATTGACACCCCTCTTTCCAATTCA
Source organism: Pinus taeda (assembly GCA_000404065.3). Classification (NCBI taxonomy): domain Eukaryota; kingdom Viridiplantae; phylum Streptophyta; class Pinopsida; order Pinales; family Pinaceae; genus Pinus; species Pinus taeda. The sequence goes on along the minus strand of APFE031730764.1, from coordinate 3,630 downwards.
GGGAAGGGATGTACCTCTGGTGTCAGATGTTGCTGTCTACAGATTTGGTGTAATTCTGCCCTAGAAACTTTTCAATCACGCAGAACAAAACCCTGCAATATTTTTTCGGCAACCAAGACGCAGAGTCCACCAAATGTCAGAGGCTATTCGCAATGGCTCTTGGCCATATCTAATATCTAATAGACCTAACTACTTGCTCATATGAAATGTTTCACCTTTTCCACGATTGAGTAACATTGGGATATTAGGGAATGGCATTAGACCTTAGTCATTGTATATGTTTTCTACCCCATTTGTGCTTTCCTAGATTAGATTTATCTTTCGAAATTGGAATTAATCTCTAGCACATATAGTGCAAGTATGCCTCGCAAGTCCACGGACTCCGGGTTGATAATTTATGTTAGTAATCTGATGGAAATTATTTTGCTCAACAATTACCACTCCTCAAACTATCAAGATAGAAGAACATATCAAGAAAAGAAAGTTAATAGTGTTGATTGATTCACGAAGTACTCATAATTTTATTCATTGTAAGATAGCCAAAGAATTGAATTGCTTCCTATATCCAACACCAGAGTGTCAAGTGATGGTTGCAAGTGGAGGAACCATAAATTACTCTGAAAAATGCCATAATATCAAGCTATCCATGGGAGAATATGTATTAAATAGCCCAATGCTTTTCATTCCAATGGCTGGTGTTAATGTTGTACTAAGAGTGCAATGGCTACATTCTTTGGGTACAATAGCTTTTAATTTTCAAAAACTTTTCATGAAATTTTGTGCGGAAGGAAAGGAAGTTGAATTAAGGGGTGTTACCGGGAATAGTGTCCTCTCGGATCCTGCTATTCCCACTAAGACTGGTAGCTATCTTAGAAACAAACAAGTAAAGTCTACTTTCGCTTTCCTTTATGAAAATAGATAGGAGTGAAACAAAGGAGACCAACCTTAGTCTTGCGCTTGATTACCTCTCCTTCCTAATAGAGCTTTGTCGCTTTTTCTTCGTCTGCCCAGCTTCAAAGAGCACCTGTGGAATCACAACAACATACTACTATCGAAGAACAAAGACCTATATTCATAAATAACACATGACCAGATGTGTGTTAACCATACAAATGCATATATAAGTAAACATACAAGAATATGGAGGAAAACTTGAATAGCTTTATTAAGATGAAAAGTAGCAAGAGGATAACAACCATATGTTCTGACCCAGCATCATCCTCCAGCTAGAAAGCCCTTCTTCACCTCA
>APFE031730760.1:19915-33642 GCA_000404065.3 Pinus taeda | reverse complement strand
AACATTGGGCCGAGTACTACTGCCAAACCCTTATGTATATTGCGATCTGTAGCACCTGACACTCCTCAAGACCCTAGTCAAAAGCTCTTAGTTGTGCGGTCAATGCTGGTCAAACCCCAACCTTTTGGTCACAAAGGCAGTAAAAAGCCATGGTTTCCCAAACCGGTTTCATTTTGTTTTTGGAAATTGGTTTAGATTAGAAAGGACCAAAAATCACTCTTTTGTAAAAGCAGAAACATTTGCTTAATGAATGTACATTCGATTTAGATAGGGACAGGCAGATAAAGACTGTGTATTGTTTTGTTTCAAGGATAATTCCGATTACGATTATTATCTCTGTGTATTGTTTGAGAACAGAACTCTTGTATGTGATTGCAATCTTCAGAACTTAATTACAGTGACTGTGTTAATCGAACAATGTTTATGCGTTAATACTCTCGTTGCTTGAGGTTAATTCAGTGTGCCATTGAAGCGTGGACGGGCCCTACGCAGATTGATATACTGTTAATTTCATTTGCATAGCGTTTTTGAATTTGAATAGAGTGCATAGTGTTGAGTGTTATTTCCATGCCTATGATTTTATCGATTTGATTAGAAATTCTTGCAAATGGTATTTATGGTGATAGCTTAAAAGATTTTATTGTTAGATCATTGAACCATATCTTGTAAGAGATTTGATCCATCATTAGATTTTAAAGCATCTCCATAAACTCTGTTTTCATGCATTTCAAATTCAGTGTGCTTTTGATTTTTCATGAATGCTTAAGTGTTAACTAGACAGAGCTTTTGTGCATAGCATCCTTGTAAGAGGATTAAAATCTCAGTCTAGCATTACACTGTATCTTTAGGATAGTTAGATAAATTATGTGATCTGAGTGTCAAGGTGAGAGGAAACATATTTTAACCTCCTGTAAAGGAGTGCTGTAGCCTGTCACACTAAGCACTTAGTTAGGAATCCTTTTATGTATATAGACTTTAGACACATGCCTCTAAGTCTACCTACCTTGGTTGATAATAAATATAGTCTAATCTAGCACCCTAGATTGGCCACTACATTTTGGATTATTTTAATTTTTTTTTTTTAATAATATTTTTTTTTTTTTTTTAATGAAATGAAAGGAACTAAGGTAGAGATACTACAGCTGAGGGCTGCAATATCTCAACCTCCTTTTGCTGAGATACAGTTTGAAGAAAATCCTCTTTGGTGATGGGCTTATGATAGAGTTTCAACCTATGGCCATTGACAAGAAAGGGGTGACCTTCTTCATCAATGGTAATAAGCTTGACTAACCCATTCTCATAAACTTGAACTATTTCATATGGGCTCATCTAATGTGTGGTAAATTTGGCTTTATGATCTCTGAATTTAGAGTCAAAGAGTAAAGCCCAGTCGCCTTCTTTGAACTGTTTCTTCTTGATATGTGCATCATGCCACTGCTTCCTTTGTTTCTGCATGAGGAGTGTTGTCTCCTCTGCTTGCTGCCTCATTTCATCCAGCTAGTTCAACTGCTGAATTCTTTCTTGTTGTGCTTCATGAAGATCAATTCCCAAATCTGCAACCATCTTAAAAGTATGTATTTGAAACTCAATAGGAAGCATTACCTCTTTGCCATACACCAACTGATATGGTGTAAATCCTGTAGTATTCTTCCACGTGATTCTATAAGCCCAGAGTGCATCTTTGAGCTTCTCTTCCCAATTCTTTCTGTTCATTGCTACGGTCTTAGTGATAATTCCTTCCAATGTTTTATTTGTGGATTCCACCTGGCCATTGGCCTGTGGATGGTAAGGTGTACTTTTTCTGTGCTTGATTTGATATTTTTCTATGATGTCTTTAACTAGCTTTGAAGTAAACTGAGTACCTTGATCTATCACTATCTCCCTTGGTACTACATACCTTACAAAAATTTCTTCAAAAAGGAAGTTTACCACTGTTTGTTCAGTTGCCCGAACTAGTGCTTTGGCTTAAGCCCATTTTGTCACGTAATCAGTACATACTAGGATGTACTTTTACCTTTGGAAGTTGGATTGATGGGCCCTATGAAATCTAGAGCCCATTTTTCAAATGGCTCTAAGTGTACTTGAGGCTGAAGTGGCATCTCATATGTACCTATTGGCCTACCCATTCTTTGAAAGCTATCACAACTCTTCACATACTTCTTGGAATCCTTAAAAATAGATGGCCAGTAGTATCCAAGACTAAGAATCTTGAATGTTGTTCTTTTAGCTGCAAAATGCCCACCACATGGTTCATCATGGCAAGATTTTAAAATATCAATTATTTCATCATTTCTTACACATCGTCTAATAATCATATCATAACCAATGTAAAATAAATCTCCATTAACCCATGAGTATCGAGCACTTTGTTTGATTAGCCTCTTCTTTTCCTTTGGAGTAAAATATGGAGGTGTTCTTCCTGTGGACAAATAGTTGGCCAAGTCAGCATACCAAGGATTCACTATTGAAATTGCAAATAAATTTTCATCTAGAAAAGAATCTTCAACCAGAACAACCTCACCTGGATTTTGCAATCTAGAAAGAAAATCTGCCACCTGATTCTCCTTACTTGGTCTATCTAACACTGTGATATTAAATTCCTGTAATAATAACAACCATCTGGTAAATTTGCCATTAGTTACTGGTTTATTCATTAAATACTTAATGGCAGAATGATTAGTATGTACAAAAACCTCATAACTAGTTATATAATGTCAGAATTTATTCACAACATGTATAATTGCAAGCATTTCTTTTTCAGTGACTGTGTAGTTTAATTCTGCAGGTGTTATATTTTTACTAATGAAATAGATGGCATAATGAAAAGAATCCTCTTTTTGGCCTAATGAGGCACCTACTGCAGTATCAGATGCATCTGTAAAGATCTGAAATGATAGGTTCCAGTTAGGTCCTTTTAAGATTGCTGTGGTTGATAACTTTTCTTTGAGTGTTTCAAATGCTTGCTGACAATTATCATTCCAATTGAAAGGTGTATCTTTTTCTAGAAGCTTAAACAAAGGTAAATCTATTTTACTAAAATGTTCAAAAAGCCTTCTATAATAGCTTGCATACCCAAGAAAACTTCTTACCTCTTTTCGAGTCTTCGGAATTGGAAAATTGACAATGATCTGGATTTTTGATGGATCAAATTTAATGCCTTGAGAAGAAATATAGTGTCCTAATACTATCCCTTCATTTAACATCATAAAACACTTTTCATTGCTCAGGGTCAGATTAAATTCAATACATCTCTTCAAAACGTTTTCAAGATTCGCTAATGCATGCTCAAATGAATCACCATACACTGAAAAATCATCCATATAAACTTCAACACAATCATGAACTAAATCAGCAAAAATAGATAATACAGCTCTCTGAAATGTAGCTGGAGCATTGCAAAGTCCAAATGGTAAAACATTATAAGCATAAGTGCCCCAAGGAAAAGTAAAAGTGGTTTTGTCCTGGTCCTCTAAGGCTATCCTAATCTAGTTATAGCCACCGAAACCATCAAGAAAAGAGAATGATGATTTCCCAGCGAATGTGTCTAGCACTTGGTCAATAAATGGTAGTGGGAAATAATCTTTGAGCGTTGCTTTGTTCAATTGTCTGTAATCAACACAAATCCTCCACTTGCCATTTTTCTTGGGCACTACTACCAATGGGGATACCCAATGACTGTCAGAGATAGGATAAATAAAATTGACTTTTAGTAGTTTTTGTAATTCATCTCTAACAATATCCTGAAGCATGGGATTCATTCTTCTCTGCAGTTGCCTCACTGGTTTGATATTACTATCCATATAAATATGGTGAGTGCATGTTTCAGGGTGAATTCCGTGCATATCGATGTAGTCCCAAGCAAATGCTTTCTGGTATTTTCTCAATAATTGAATCAATTTCTCCTCCTGAGATGAGTCTAGGTGAGTGCCAATATTCAAAATTTTTCCTGGACTAATCTCTATGGTCTTGCTCTGTGTGTTTGTGATAGATTGGATAGGAAAAATGTTCTGAAATGTTGTTTGCAAGGAATGAATGGTGCATGTTTCCTAAATTTTGTGCCAAAAGTTCATCTGCAGCATGGTATTGGTCATTTCTCAATTCTTCAGAAATATCAGGTTGAGAAAGGAACAATTCTACCAAATCATCATTATTATGTTCTTGAAAATCATAGATTTGGTAGATGTTGAAAACAGATTGAACTTCTGCCTTATCATTGTATTTATCATCAAGCCATAAATTGTGTGCTACTGCTGGTGATTTTGCTAATGGGTAAAGAGTGAGTTGTTTTCTTTCAGTTCCTCGTGAAATAATCATATTACCCAATCTACATCCTATGAATGCATCAGCAGTTGCTAACCATGGTCTACCAAGGATGATAGGGTGTCCTCCTAAATTAGATTTTGGTTGAAGAACTAAAAAGTCCATTGGATACTCCCAAGAGTCAGTGAAACAACTATGTCCTCCAAAATCCCTTCAGGAATCACTTTAGACCTATCAGCGAGTTCTAGAACAATTGTTGTGTGCTGCAAGTTTGTGAGCTGTAGTGTTTTCATTGTTTCAAGATTCATCACATTTATTGCGGCCCCAAGGTCAATTAAGGTGTTTGGAATATGTATGTTGTTAATGATTGTAGTGACTCTTGGAATACCAGGATCAACATACTTTTCCATTGAAATGGTGTTTGTCATAAGGCCAGCTAAATGTCCAATGACATGAATAGTTTGTGGATCAACTCTTTTCCTGGTAGGCTTCTTGAGGCGCAGTTCTTTGATGGCTTTAGTATATATGGGAATGTATTTTATGGCTTGTAGTAGTGGAATTTTTATATAGACATTATTTAGCTCATCTAAAAGATCAAAATGTGGTATAGACATGGGAAGTTTTGTTTGGACCAATCTGTCTGGAAAAGGTGGTGGATGCAACAGTTGCATTTGTTTATTTTTGATGTCATCATTTTGTTTCCTTTGAGTTGGAGTTTCATTTTCATTTTCTTCATTTTCTTCTTGTTTATCAGTTATTGGAGATTCTTTTTGAAGTACCTTACCAGACCTTAAATTGATATTTTGCAAAGGTAATGTGGGATATGATGGTCCCTCATCTACATTATAAGCTGGTCTCTCTGCTATGTTATTTGGATTTGGTACATGTTGAGCAGGAATTTGAGTAGGCCTAGGAGGTTGTTGGTTAGATGGAAGTTGTAATTGTGGTGGATTTATTGGTGGAGGAGTAGGCAATGATTGTTGAGTGGGTTGGGGTTGATAAACAACTTGCTGCTGAGGATATTGTTGATATGTTTGAGGCTATGGTTGATGATACTGTTGATATGGCTGTGAATATGGGTGGTATGGTTGAGGATATGGTTGATATTGTTGAGAATATTGCTGAGATGGTCTCCATTGTTGTTGTGGGTAATTTTGGTGCTGCCATGGCATGGGTACATTCCACAAATTCTGAGCATACATCTGATCTTGTGCAGGAAACTGCAAATTCTAGTTTGGAAACATACCTTGAGGTGGAGGTCTTGGTTGCCATGGTCTCTTTGTGCCCATGAAATACACATTCTCCATATCTGTGTTAGCTGCCACATTACAATTCTGCAAAATCTTGACTTTAGAGCAATGAAATATATCATGATTTTCAGTGCAAAAGGCACAAACTTGAATGTTTTCTAATGGGCAGTCTTTTAAGGCATGTTTCTTCCGGCATTTTGGACAAAAGACAACCATTATTTTATCTTCCTCTTCTTGTCTTTTCTTGGCTTTGAGAGTGTCAATTTGAGTTCCTAAGGTACTTAATAGATCTGTTTTGAATTCTTCTAACAAATTTCCTATTTCAGCTCTTGTGACACTTGCTGAAGCATATTTTGTGGCTTTGGATGATATGGCTCTTTTTCCAATTTTGGCTTTGCTCCTAGAATACTTTTCACATAAATCAGCAATTTCTTCGAAAGGTAAGGTGGAAATATCACCTTTTCCCATCAAATTAATATCATCTAAGTATTCCTCTCGAATTCCCTTCAAAAATATTGTTCAAATGAGATCAAGAGTCATGGATCGATGTTTTTATTTTTGTAAATTGTAAGCAAATCGTTCCAAGTACTCCTCTAGATTTTCGTCCTCTTGTTGATTCATCCTAAAGATATCATCTTTAGAATATTTTGATCTACAATAAGGTTGGTATTTCTTTAGGAATATTCTTCTCATGCCATCCCAATCAGTTATTTCATGTTCACCAAGTCCCATGAACCATCTTAGTGCTGATGCTTTTAATGTTGCTGGGAAAAGTCTAAGCCTATGGGCATCATCTGTGTAACCATATGTTCAACATACAATGTCAAAGTCAAACAAGAATGAATCTGGATCTTCTAAAGCCATGCCATAAAATTTTGGTAACACAGAAGGCGGTATGTTTTTCATTTTTATTTCCTCATCATGATTGTCTTCTGGTTCTTGAATAGGAAATTTAAAGGTTGACTCTTCCTCCTCTCTTTGATCTTGTTGTTGTTCAGGAGTGGGTCTTATTGCTGATCCTCCTCCTTCCTCAGCCATTTTGATAGATTCCTCTGGTGATTTAATTACTTGTTCAGTGTCGCTTGGTCCAAAGAGAAGTTGTTCTAGAGATTGTTGAGTTATTTTTCTACTTTCTCTTTTTGTAGAGGATTCAAGGACATGTTTCTTCTGTGATTCGTGTGCCAATAGGATTTGTCTCTAAATAAGTGTAAGTCTTTGGCCTGATTTGTGTTTATCATCTAATTTTTGTATGGTTACTTTCTCAGCTGGTGTTGTGTGTTCAATTTTTCCTAAAGGGTCTGCTCCTAGTGGTAGGTTAGTTTTTGGATGGGGGGTTTTTATGAATATACCTTTATTATCTCTAGATCTAGGCATAAGAAAACATGACTTCTAAAATGACAACTAAAATCAAATCTATGTTTTGTTTTTGTGGTTTTTCGTTTATTTAATTTTTTTTTTTATATTTTGTTTTTTTTTCGAAATCCTCTAACTGCGCCTTCCCAGCAATGGCGCCAAAATGTAGTGGCCAATCTAGGGTGCTAGATTAGACTAGATTTAATATCAACCAAGGTAGGTGAACTTAGAGGCACGTGTCTAAACTCTATAGACCTAAAAGGATCTCATCTACCTAACTAAGTGTCTACTGTGACAGGCTACAACACTCCTTTACAAGAGATTGAAATATGTTTCCTCTCACACCTTAACACTTAGATCATCTAATTTAATTAACTGTTCTAAAGAAACAACATATTACTAGTCTGAGTTTTCAACCCTCTTACAAGGATATCATTCACATAAGCTCTTTCCAACTAACACACTAAGAATTCATGAAAACCAAAAAACTCTTTTAAGCACACTGAAATTTAAATGCATGAAAACAGAGTCCACATAGATACTTCGAAATTCAATGGTCGATCAAATCTTTTACAAGATCTTGTTCAATAATCTAGCAATCGAATTCTCAAGATATCACTATGAATCATACAAGAATAATTGCAAGAACTTCTAATCGAATCAATAAACCATTGGCAAGAAAATAACATCTAACGCTATTCAACACTATTTAGATTCGAAAACGCTATGGAAATGATAATAAAAGTATACCAATCTCCACATAGGGCCTATCCACGCTTCAATGGCACACTTAGGAAACTTCAAGGGATGAAAACGTTAATGCATAAGCATTGTAATGGTAAAATGATGTCTGTAATTAAGTTCTGGAAATCAAATCACTTGCAAGAGCAATGTTCTAGAAACAATACGCAAGAACAACAACCGTTCCGGACAATGCAATACGCAGTCCTTTTATCTGCTTGTCTCCTATCCTATATTCACTAACTTTCCCTATATAATCGAATGTATATACATTATCATGCAGATGTTTCTGCTTTTACAAAAGAGTGATTTTTGTCTTTTCTAATCTTAACTGATTTCCAAAGCAAAAATAAATCAGTTTAGGTAACTAGAGCTTTTTGCTGCTTTTGTGACCAAAAACGCTAGGTTTGACCAGCATTGACCATGTATCCAAGAGCTTTAGATTCGCTGTTGAATAGATATTTCACCATGTATGTACATCCCAGATCACGTTCCTATCCTTTGTTTTGATTTTCATTCCATGCCATGTGTCACATCATAAACCATTTATAGGAAGTCATGACATCCTGTAATTTTGTTGAAAATTTCTAATTTTTAACATAAAAATTCACAAATTAAATTTAATGTAAAATAACAACTATAATGCTTTGATTAATCAATTTCAATGGACTATGAGGGGTTTATGGGAGAAAAAGATAGACAAATGATGGATTTCTAGAAGAAAAGGATGGCAATGAAATGTTACAACCATGCATATGTTTATATTCCCGTACCTTTCTCCGGATCCTTGGAGTGCAAAGATTGTGCTCATGTCAGCAAGTCAAATAGTTGGCCCACCCATGTAGGGATTCAAGTGGCTACCATTCACTTTGCCTAGGAAGGGTTCTCCATTTAGTTTGACTAGCTAGACCGCGCCTCCATCTATAACCTCCTTAACCACACATGGTCCTAACCAATGCATTTTGAACTTTCCCAAAAAATTTCAAACCTATTGTCATATAGCAGCACTAAGTCATTTACCTTGAAGGTGCGAAACTTGATATGGTGATCATGCCAGGCATTTTCATGTTGCTTTTTTACTTGTTGATGAAAACTAGCCAAGAACCATTCCTCCTCAAGTTTTTCCAATTGCGCAAGCCTTTATTCCAGAGCTTCATGGTCCATCATACCTGTGAGTGTGGCTATTCGTAAACTAGGTACAACATAATCCATTGGCATGATAGCTTCCACACCGTAAAATAACCGGAAAGGTGTTTGTCCCGTCAGTTTCTTGCACATTGTCCTATAAGCCCATAGTACTGTAGGTATGCGTAGGTCCTAATCATTTTGTTGCGCATTACATACATTGGTTAGCGCAATCTCTAGTATTTTGTTGAACGCTTCTACTGTCCCATTGGCTTGTGGGTGATATAGTGTGATTTTCTTATGATACACCTAGAACTCTTCTGTGAGCATGCCGTTGGTTTCATTCAGGAAATGTGTACCAAAATCACTCATTAAGATCTTCAAACATCCAAATTAGGTGAACACATGTTTAAACAAAAACTTTGCAGTCATAGCGGTCGTGCAATCTTTGACCCGTTGTGCTTCTACCCATTGTATCAGGTACTTCGTCGCAGTGATGATGTAGTGCACACCCTTTTTTCCCTGAGGCTTGATAGGTCCCACAAATTCGATTGCCCACTTTTCGAAGGGATGCAATGTCATTTGTGGATGCAAAGGCATCTCATCCCTTCACAATGGTTTATCGGTTCTTTGATAGATATCGCAGGCCTTACAGTGTGCCTTTGAATCCTGATGAAGGGTTGGCCACCACAACCCTGCGCGAAGAATATCTTGTGTTGTTTCTCATCCTTCATAGTGTCCTCCTCTAGTGTCCCCATGTGCTTCCATGGGGATCTAACTTCGTTCAAAATCAGGTACATACCTTCGCAATATCTCATCATTTCCCATTTTGTATAGGTGCCCCATGATGAAAAAAAAGTCCACCGCACACACCACCAATTCCTTCTTCTATTAAATAGAGTACTCCTTCAACACAGTCCCTGTTGTCAGAAAGTGGATGATATCTTCGAAGTGGTCATCCGTGATGTGTACAATAAAAATTTGTGCGTCAGGTAATCCCTCCTCCAAACTAGTAGGTTTTTCACCTGTCTCAATACGCGACAAGTGATATGGTCCTGCTTTCAATCATCGCTCTACCACGACCTCAAAGTCATATTCTTGGAACAATAAGAGCCACCTACAGATGCACCCCCCAAACACAAGCTTATTGACCAAGTATTTTAGAGTCGACCTAGTAGCCCTCCACCAGAGATCAAAGCTCTTTGCATTTCATAATTAGCTATCCCATCAGTGTAATCATGTTGCATTCCGTTAGGCATGCCATAACTCTGTTGGAGGAGCTTGTGTATTTTATCCCCCCTCCTGTTTGGCACTGCTGGTTCAGGTTGGTTTGAGAGAATAAAATCTTCAAAGAGTCATTTGTCTTGTTTTAAATTTCCAGGTCTTAGGTCTAGGGTTGAGTCAATTTTTGTCTTAAGAGGTCATAAAGGACCAGCAGGCTAGAGGGATGTCCTTCATAAAGCATCATTTCAATAATTCTCATTATTGTACAGCTAAATTTCCACCTTGTTTTCAAAACTCTGTTTTTGAAAAACGAAGGTCATTTTCTCATTTTTTGTAAAAATTCTCAAATTTTTAAACTCTCAAAATGTCAAAGTGCAGCCTTGGTCTCCTTCACCAAAGCACCTTAGAAGCTATCCCTGTAAAATTTTTCAGAAGAAATCATCATTTCAACCAATTTTTCAAAGAAAAGAAACCAAAAGTCAGAGCCAATTAAATTAAAAAAGTGTCAACACTCAAAACATTATAAAGTGGGTTTTGGGCGAATGAAAATTTAAAAGAAGCCTATAAAAGCACATCATTCTTCATTTGCAACTCATTTGCCTCTCACAAGCTAAGTGAAACCTTGCAAAGGCGATTTTATGAGTTCTTGAGCAAATTGGGCAGTTTTGGTAGCGCGCTACGCGTCAGGAGGGGCGCGCTACGCGTCAGGAAGGACTTCGCAATGTAATATTACAAGGGCGCTACGCGTTGAAGGGGCGCTACGCGTTGGGCAAGGCGCGCTACACGTTGGGTTTTTCGCCCTGTAACTTGCCAGGAAGCACACAAAAACCTCTCTTAGCTCAAGAAAGATACAAGTAAGCTCTTTTCCATGGCTATTTTGTTTTGTTTGCAAGATGAATGTGAAAGAAATATGACAAATGTGCCATGAAATTTAAAAGCAAAAAACCCTAATTTGGTGTGTAAATTTAAAGACCAATTTTGCTAGGGTTTCAAAGTGATTTACTGCCCAAGGTTTTCCCATTTTGATCCTCCTTTTTTCCCCCATATTCACCAGCATTTCTCTTCAAATTTCCCATAAAATTCCATAATATCCCTTCACAAAATCCCAAACCCTACTTAATCCCAAAACCCACTTCACCCCAAAACCCTACAATATCATAATTTCCTATGTCCTTTCCCCTCCATAAATTCCTCGTTATTTTCATTTCCCCTAATTCCCTCATGTTTCCCTTTCCCTAACAATTCCCTTGTCTTTATGTCCCCTTGGTAACAGCAGTTGAAAAAGTCAAACAGAAATCAATTGTGTGCACAGTCAACATATACATTTCAACCATCCTGTCTTCAAAACCATGTCAGAAACCGAATCAGATTATGAGCAGAGTTATGACAGTGATTCAACACAGGAGGTAGAAGTGCCTAGGAGGCATCACAAGGGTGGTAAAGGTGGTCGGCATGTCAGGGAGGAGCCCACCGCTTTGGCTCAATTGCAAGCCTGTCCACTTGCACTGTCTTGTTTTCGGTACCAATCATGCTTTGGATATTGTGAGAGGATCTCACAAATTCAACACCACAGAGAGCTGGTCCGCTTGTTTGTCCTACATTTGCACAATGGTCATGTGAACCTTTTAGGAGTGGACTTCACACTATCACTTGAGGTTGTTGCTCAAGCCACCGGGATACCAAATGTTGGGGAAGAGTGGACCAAGCGCAAGCTACTAGACAAATTTCATTATCAACCATACATCAAACTCGGATGCATGAGGCACCTTCCTGTTGTTTTTCCTTTCAGATTCCTAAGGGAGGAGTATGCACCCTTGATGAGGCTTATTATGTGCTATTTTACTTGTGAGGGCATATTTTCACGTTTATATTCATACCATATCCGTTTGTTGATGCATTTTACCCGGGTACGAATGATGAACATTCCATTTTTCATGTGCTGGAATATAGAAAAGATGGTGCCTATAGTGAAAAGGAAGAACCACGCACAACAACTCAAAAGTATATATCATTATGCACTGATTGAGATCATAGTGATGCATTAGTTGGCACAGCAAGGTATTCCATGGGAGGATTTCATTTCTCGTGACTTCTTCACGGTGCCACACCCACCTCCTGAGATTGTCCATGATGAGGGAGGGCCTTCACAACAGTTTGATATTCATGAGGGGCCTTCACAGCAGTTTGATATTCATGAGGGGCCTTCGCAGCAGCTTGACACTCATGAGACCGAGCATGTTGATGCTCCAACTTATGTAACATATCAGAAAGGCCCCAGAGCCTTATTTGCAGCTGCACGACGAGTACTATCTCCACCTGGGGTGGAAGGGGTCTCATTGACTTCATCAACACAGCGAGTATTATCTCCACATCATGTGGAAGGGGTCTTGCCATCTTCTTTAGCACAGGTACAGGTTTAGGACAGGGGCAAGAGGCCCATGATTGATGAGGATCCTTTAAGAGGTCAGGACACAGATGTCATTGATATTGATGCTAGCTCTCCTACCTCAGAGCTCAAGGAGATCATCCGAGAGCAAAGCGCCGAGAATGAGTCACTGCACAAGAAATTGCAGATGGAAAAATGGGTGAATAACTACTTAGAGCAGCGCAACAAGCAGTTGGAAGATGAGCATGAGCTTTATGAGCAGCGGAAGATTCGTGAAGACCTGGAATTGGCCCGTAGGAGACCCGGTGATTTGACACCTATCGATCGGGAATCTATGCTCATTCAGGTGAATATTCATTTAGAAAAGTTGATATCCAAGGCAAACAGGGACAAAGATATGCTCCGCCACATGAAAAATCATTATTGGGCCCGCATGCATGTGTGCAATGCAAAAATGAAGGTACTTAAGAGACGATTGGCCAAGGCACTAAAACAGAGGAAAAGGCTCGATCCACTTCATATTTTAGCTGAAGCTACCTTGAAGGAGCATGCCACTCAATGATACACCCTCAGCTCAAAATTTAGACAATTTGGAGCAATTTTGGTCAATTTTGAAATTTTTTGTCAAAAACAGGTTTTTGCCCTCAACGCGTAGCACGCCGCGCGCTACCCTTAAGTTGGGGAGGTCCATTTCAAGAAAGCTTTGCATTTTTGGATTTTTCATGACAAAATACACTTGCTCGGCCACTGCCAAGAAGTTTAATAGAGATTTGAGCCCCCAAAAGGTCAAAAAACAAGCAAAAAATGACCTTCTGCCACTTTTTGGACACACAGGAAGCAGTCTTGGGTGATTGCAATTTTGGAGGGGAAAATGGCCTCCAAATTGAGAAATTCCACTTGGGATAGAGATTAGCTATCCAAACCTTTCTAACAAGCCCACTTGTGCCTCATTTGGATGCCGGGAAGTGCCTCAAACGTGGCCTGAAATGTGTGCTACGCGTAGAGAAATGGCGCGCTATGCGTTGGGGAAATTGGCCAGTTTTACACCTTCAGCTCAGGAAAACGCAGCATTGACTAGTTTTGACCTTTTTGGTGGGATTTTTCATCCTCTTTGATTTAATTGATGTAACTTCATGTTGACATGACACTTTTTACCTATTCTAGAAGATTCATTCATAAAATGGCAAAAAATTAATGAATGAATTGGTTTCCAAGTTTATAGAGGCAAGTTGTTTTGATTGCCTAGTTTGTAGTGCTCAGTTTAGAATTGGTTGAAATAGCTCCTAGAAGGAGGAGCTCGACACCTAGATGTTAGGGAATGGTTTGTCTTGGTCTATATATGTAATTTTTCATTCAGTAGCAGAGGTTGGACTCTTGGGATAGTTTTG
>APFE031730760.1:2014-19696 GCA_000404065.3 Pinus taeda | reverse complement strand
GGATAGTTTTGAGACTATATTGTACATATTTTACCAACATTTTTGGCAAAGGAAGACCAGGGTTTTGCAGCACTACTTGGGATCCATGTGGCTTTATTTCTTGATGGTGTGTTTCTTTCAGTACTTTTAAGTTGTGTATGTGCATAATTATCTATTTAATCTTCTATTATTAAGCAAATGAAGCGTTCAGGTAGAATCCATGAAATTTTTATGGTCTGCCTTTAAATTTGTTTAATATTCTATGTTTTCTTCAGTTTAAGGAGAATCCTTGAGACCCCTTTCTCTCCTTAGCCCCTCACCGGTCTGATATATCCATCTCACCTGATTTAAGGCATCAAAACAATCGCCTATCTTGCCCCAAGTGGACCTCTGCAAAAAACTGTGCCTCATCCCCGCACCCAAAATTGCCTTTCCCTTGATTTCAACAAAATCATAAAAAAAACAATCCTAAACCCTTTGTACCTAATACCTAGCCTAAAATCAGTTATCAATTCGGTCATCTCAAGCCTTCTTGATTACCTTTTGCCGAGTTTGACCAGGAGAGAGCCCTCTCCTGTCTTCGTAGGGCTAGCTACGAGGCTGAGCGTGGTTTGATGTGGCCTTGAGTCTTGCCTTATTTCAGCCTAAGGCAGATTTGAGCGCTAACATAGTGGCGACCATACTGGGGAAGAAACCTCAAATGGTTCTCTTGTTGATGAGTTTGTTTCACAAGTCTTAGACAGAGTCTGAAGTCACACCAGGTAGCTTTCGAAACGCTCTTGCTATGCATAAGCGAAAGTAGATAAATGCTGCTTCAGTCGATCTCCGGTTAGCTTGTGAAACTTTGACTTCCAGATCACCCCAGTACCTTTGATCATTTTAGACCTTTGGATGATTGAGTCTAATAAACGATTGGCTGATTTACCTTCATTATTTTGATCTCCTGATAAATACACTAGCTTCGAAAATACATACAAGAGCTAATCCAGATCCGAATCCACCTCCTATTTATGAAAATCCAAATTTGATTCGAAAATTCCTCCGTCAAGAAAGCTCGGCAACTCCCTTGGTTAAATCTCATTCATGTCCTGCACTTTTTGAATACCTTGAAGAAATTCCTTTTGATGCAAGGTTTGAATTGTCATTGTTCAAGACTAAGTCTGAAAACGCTCTCGATTCTATTGTTCCAAATCCTGACTTCACTGCAGCTCTTGAATTTGAAAGGCATAATAAATTAATTGACAATTTTATCTTGAGGCACCTTCAGACCACCATCCAAGCAGCCAATCTTTCTGAGTTTTTAGAAGCCATATCTGCAAACATTGGATCCTCTGTCATGGCATCTACCTCAAGAGTTCCTACTGAGCCACCTTTCATTCCTACCATTCCTTTGCAACCTATAATTACTTACTCCGAATCTACAGCTAATTCCCCTTCTTCATCCCACATTACTTCTCCTCCGCATACACCTCTGCATACTCCCCATACAGTAGCAGCATCCACTCCGCTAACAACACCAAGAGTAAATCCACCTAGAGCAATGGCTGCTCGCTTTGCACCTCTTGCTCTGCCTCAACAATTGCATGATATGCCAGCGGATTATCAAAGTAAAATTCCTTTATTTGATGGCACTCCTCAAGGTGTTTCCACTCAGCAGCACATAGACAAAATGGCAACTTTTTATGATTTATATGAGATCGATGACGAGGATGTAACTATGCGATTGTTTGTGCAAACATTCGGAGGAGAAGTTAGAAAATGGTTCAGAGGCTTGGGAGCTAGAAGTATACCTACCTTGGCTGAGCTTCAGAAGTAGTTTCTTGATCGTTGGGAACTTAGAAAGGATCCGCTCCAGATTAATGCCGAGTACAATAATATCAAACACAAGCCCAGTGAGTCTATCCAGGATTATATTATCAGGTTCAATACAGTTTATAATGCTATCCCTGATGATTTAAGACCATCTAGAAAATCAACTCTTCTTAAATTCCCGGATGGCTTTGATCCGGAGATGGCTTACTCATTACGGGATAGAGATCCGCCTACTTTAGAAGATATGCAAAAGATTGCTGTCAATGTTGAGGCAAATCTGAATGATAAGAGAGCACATTTGAAGGCAGAGAAAAGAGTGACTATAAAGGAAGAATCTACATCATCAGAACCACCTTGGCTTTGCGAGATGTTCAAAAGACTCAACCTTGACAAATCAGAATAGCAGATTCGTAATCCAAATTACCGTGGTCAGCAACAACCTCAGTACAGAATCAAGCAGCCTGAACCAAGAGTATAAGAGCCGACAGCCCAGCAACCAATCAAGACTCCTCTTTTGCAGAATTTCGTAACTCAATTTTCATATGAAGATGCTGATGTAGTAGGGGACCAAAATCACTTCTTTACTCCTAATGATCTGCCCATTTACATCACCGAAGAAGATGAGTATGGAGAAAGTTCAGGCACCCAGTAAGACGAAGATTTTATATTGGCTAATGATGCAGATTTAGATGATTACCAAAGAGGATATTTGAATGCCTTGTCCACTCAACAGAAGCAGTATTCATTGAGGAACCGAGATGTTCCTATCAATCCCATTCAGAAAAGAAAAGAAGCTACAACACCAAAGATGGATTCACCGATACCGCCGAAGAAAGGAAAAGAGACAATTGATCCCACAACTAGCAAGATATCAGTAGCAGAAAAGACAAATCCAGCAGCTATAATCAAAGATAGGAGAGAGATTCTGGTCAAAGAAGGCGACAAAGTTTCAGCATTTAGTTTGGAAAATGAAATTTCCAAATTAAAAATATCTATTCCTTTGACCGAAATCATGAAAAACAGCAGCTACCGAGGTCAAGTTTCCAAAATTCTGAACTTTGATCCCATGCTTGACCCGGTGAACGTTGAAGATGATCAGCCCGAATTGATCTTTGGCCAGCATTGGATGGCCAGTCCCTTGAGAGTGATGTTCCTCCTTTTTATATCAGCTTGAGATTGCATGAATATGTCTTGCATAATGCCATGTTCGATTCAGGTGCTTCACACAATTTGATGCCAAAGGAAATCATGGAGAAGCTGGGGTTAGACATTACCAGAAAATATCATGATTTATATTCATTTGATTCCAGCCGTGTGAGATGTATCGGGCTCATCAAAGATCTGGTTGTTAGCTTAGACCAAATCCCGGCGAAAAATGTCTTGATGGATGTGGTGGTGGCAGACATTCCTCCACGGTTTGGTATGCTACTTTCGAGATCTTGGGGAGCTAAGTTGAAGGGTACTTTACAGTTAGACTTCTCTTATGCCACAATTCCAGTCTTCGGTCAAATGAGAAAGCTATATCGCGAGCAAAAGATGAAATATATGATAACTAGTAAAGAGAAGCCGGTCAATCATCCTATAAATTATGTACATACTGATTTCGAGTCGTTTGTTTTATTTGTTGATGGTTTTAATGATATAGATAGTCAGTTAGTTCAAGCGAAAGACATACCAGAGATCGCTGAAAATTTCAGAGAAGTACTACAAAAGGAAAGAGGAGAAAAGCAAGCTATCATGGAGCAAACAACAGAAGAAAAGAGGCAGCAAATAGAAAAATCAGAGGCAGTACAATTTCAGCACTTGGAGGAGGATGAAGATGGTCTTTGGACCATGGATTTTGATGGCGCGGTAGGGAGTGATGGTGCTGGTATTGGTGTGTGGATTCGAAGTCCTTTTTCCGTTCAAGACAAAGTTCCAAGCAAGGTGAGAGTGTGTTCCTATAAACTAACATTTGACTGTTCAAATAATGAGGCAGAATATGAGGCTCTCATTGCTGGCCTAAAGATTCTTAAGAAACTGAAAGCAAAGAAGATTGCGGTCTATGGGGATTCTAAGTTGGTGATAAAGCAAGTTAAGGGTGAGTTTCAGGCCAAACATCCTTGCATGAGGGCATATCGAAATGCAGTCTTAGATATTTTGAAGTTGTTTTCTGATTATACCTTGACATGTGTGCCTCGCCTACAAAATGGTGTTACGGATGGACTTGCTAAAGCAGCAAGCAATTTGAAAATTCCAATGAATTCTAGCAACAAATTTGAGATTCATGTGAAGCATCGTCCCACCGTTCCAGATAATCAACGATGTTGGCAAGTTTTTCAAGATGATGAAGAGATCAATGAGTTTCTGCAAAATAAGGGTAAGTTCAAAGATTCCTCAATAGATACTGAAAATGATGATGGCGATGACAATATACAAGTAAATCAAATGGATGTGCTTCAACTTAAGGACAACATTATTCCTAAAGGATTGATTCCTTTAGAGGAGCTGTTTGACCAAGATGATGTGGCTCGCAAACCGACATTGAGACCGACTAAAAAGGGTGTTGAAGTGGTAAACATCGGGACAACTGAAAATCCCAAGATGGTTAAGTTATCAAGGTCATTATCACCAAAGGTAAAAGCTGAATATATGAAATTGTTGTCTTTATTTTCTGATATATTTGCATGGGATTATTCAGATCTTAAAACATATGATACAAATATCATTCAGCATACTATTCCTATTAAGCCAAATCAGAAGCCTTTTCGTCAAAATTTGAGGAGAATCAATCCGAAGTTGCTGCCATCAATTGAGAAAGAGGTAAACAGATTGTATAAGTCAGGAATCATTGTGCCTATTCGATTTTCAGATTGGATATCAAACTTGGTGCCCGTAAGAAAGAAGACAGGTGAGATCCGTTTATGTATTGATTTCAGAAATTTAAATAAGGTGTCCTTAAAGGACAATTATCCGCTGCCCAAGATGGATCATATATTGCAGCGAGTAGTTGGAGCATCAAGGATGTCACTGCTCGATGGTTATTTAGGTTACAATCAGATTTTAGTGCATGAAGATGATCGTGACAAAACCGTATTCACCACTCCATGGGGAACATTTCATTATGCAAAGATGTCGTTTGGTTTGAAAAATGCAGGAGCTACCTTTCAGAGTGCAATGGACGTGTCCTTCGCCAATGAGAAAGATGTATTCTTAGTTGTTTATCTTGATGACTTAACCGTGTTTTCAAATTCTGATGACGAACATTTGTATCATTTGAATTTTTTTTTCCAAAAGTGCAGAAAATATGGCATATCGTTGAATCCCAAAAAGAGTCTTTTTTCCATGGATGAGGGAAAACTTCTTGTTCACATCATATCTAAAGACGACATCCGTATTGATCCAGCACGTGTTGAAGCTATTCAGCAAATTGAACAGCCCCGGAACAAGAAAGAAATTCAGTCTTTCAATGGTAAACTGAATTTTCTGCGTCGCTTCATTCCAAATCTAGCAGAGCATCTTAGAGAGATCACGAGCATGCTCAAGAAGGACAGTCAGGTAAAGTGGACCGAAGAGGCGGTTAAATCATTTAATCTAGTGAAGTTAGCTCTTTCTACAACTCCTATTTTGATCAACCCCGATTACACTCAAGACTTTATTTTATTTTCATTTGCTTCTGAGCACACTTTGGCAGCTGTACTAATGCAGAAGAGAGAAGGCGTAGAAAAGCCCATTGCCTTTTTCAGTTGCATTATTAGAGATGGAGCATTGAAATATAACATCATTGAGAAGCAAGAAATTGCGCTTGTAAAGGCCTTGAAAGATTTCCGTGTGTACATATTGCATTCTCATATTCTAGCTTATGTTCCTAACGTAGCAGTCAAAGATGTTTTATTACAGGCAGATCCAGAAGGGAGAAGGGGTAAGTGGATTGTTGCGTTGTTAGAATATGATGTTGAAATTAAACCCACCAAGCTGATCAAAGGTCAAGGACTCGCCAAGATAATGGCTGAAACAAATCTGCAAATCCTAGACTTAAATTTGATTTCTGCCATGTCAGATGAAGATGAGGAGAACCCATCCATTCAGGTATCTGAAATGTTTCTTTCTTCTCCATGGTACGCTGATATTTTATATGTACTTCAGCATTTATCTCCGCCTCCTGGAATGCCAAGAAACAGAAGTAGAACATTGAAATTGAAGGCTACCAAATTTTGCATTCTCGATTCAACATTGTTTTGGAAAGACCCTGGCAGAATGTTATTGAATTGTTTGGTAGAGGATGAAGCCCAAAGAGTCATGGAAGACTTTCATAGAGGAGATTGTGGAGGTCATTTGTTTCGGAAGACTACAGCAAACAAGATACTAAGGGCAGGCTATTATTGGCCTTCATTATTTTCATATGTATATAAAGCGGTTAAAAATTGTCACGAATGCCAAATTTTTCAAGGAAAGCAGAAGCTCCAGCGTTTGCCTCTCAAACCAATTGAAATCAACGCACCTTTTTAGTAGTGGGGATTGGATTTCATTGGTGAAATTCATCTGGCATCATCAGGACAACATTGATGGATATTGATGGCCACGGACTACTTCACAAGCTACGGATGCGGTAATTATTTCTTTTCTCGAGGCCAATATTTTGTCACGCTTTGGATGTCTAAGTAAGCTAATCATGGATAATGCAGCAGCGTTTAAGTCAAAAAGGATGATTGAGTTTTGTTATAAGTACAATATTAGTTTGGGACATTCAACCGCATACCACCCTCAAGGAAACGGATTGGCGGAGTCATCTAATAAATCCTTGGTCAATACCATTAAGAAATTGTTGGAAATTAGCAAAAAGGGCTGGCACAAGAAGTTGATAAATGCACTATGGGCTGATAGGGTGAGTCAGAAAAAATCTATTGGTATGTCTCCTTTCGAGTTGGTGTACGGAATAGACACATTTTTTCCAACTTCACTTGCTGTCCCGGTAGTCAAATTGCTTCAAGAAGTGGGTAGTGAAGAAGATCCTATGCAGAGAAGGATTAATCAGATGATTCATTTGCAGCAGACATGGGAGGAGGTATTTCAAAACACTTGCGAATTGCAGGAGCGTATCAAAAGAATTTATGACCGGAAAGCAAAGGCAGATACATTTCAGCTAGATGAGGTTGTTTTAAGATGGGATGCTCGTCATGAAGACAAGGGAAAGCATGGCAAATTTGAAAATTTATGGAAGGGTCCTTATAAGATTGCAGCATATCGCGGCCAAAACGCTTTTCTTCTCAAAGAGATGAATGGAGATGAATATCCTGGAGGGCCGATCAATGGTCGGTTGTTAAAGAGATATTACTTTTGAGTATTTTCTACTCAATTCATTATCATTGTACATATAATTTTACTTTTGTTCTATCGCACATGTACGCTAACTTATCATCTTCAGTTTGGAGCCCGAGGTGAAGGCTATAATTCTGAAAATGAAAGTTAGTAGGTCTAAGTTTGTCAAGTCATTTGTCTTAATCTTTAGTCTTGAGTCTAGTTTGGTCAAAGTAGTTTTTGTTTTTCTGAGTCAAATTCTCAAGATTTTGTGTTGGAATAATGACTCCATCGCCCAATAAGTGAAGGCACAGTCTAGCTCTTCTAGAGATCTGCTGTTCTTGGCATCTCCAAGGAGCTACCATCCCCATTGGAGCCAATGTTAGAGTCGGTCTAGTAGCCCTCCACCAGAGATCAAAGCTCTTTGCATTTCATAATTAGGTGTCCCATCAGTGTAATCATGTTGCATTCCGTTAGGCGTGCCATAACTCTGCTGGAGGAGCTTGTGTCTTTTATCCCCCCTCCTATTTGGCACTGCTGGTTCAGGTTGGTTTGAGTGAATAAAATCTTCAAAGAGTCATTTGTCTTGTTTTAAATTTCCAGGTCTTAGGTCTAGGGTTGAGTCAATTTTTGTCTTAAGAGGTCATAAAGGACCAGCAGGCTAGAGCGATGTCCTTCATAAAGCATCATTTCAACAATTCTCATTATTGTACAGCTAAATTTCCACCTTGTTTTCAAAACTCTGTTTTTGAAAAAGAAGGTCATTTTCTCATTTTTTGTAAAAATTTTCAAATTTTCAAACTCTCCAAATGTCAAAGTGTAGCCTTGGTCTCCTTTGCCAAAGCACCTTAGAAGCTATCCCTGCAAAAATTTTCAGAAGAAATCATCATTTCAACCAATTTTTCAAAGAAAAGAAACCAAAAGTCAGAGCCAATTAAATTCAAAAAGTGTCAACACTCAAAACATTATAAAGTGGGTTTTGGGCAAACGAAAATTTAAAAGAAGCTTATAAAAGCACACCATTCTTCATTTGCAACTCATTTGCCTCTCACAAGCTAAGTGAAACCTTGCAAAGGCGATTTTATGAGTTCTTGAGCAAAGTGGGCAGTTTTGGTAGCGCGCTACGCATCAGGAGGGGCGCGCTATGCGTTGGGGTCGCGCTACGCGTCAGGAAGGTTTTCACAGTGTAATATTACAAGGGCGCTACGCGTTGAAGGGGCGCTATGCATTGGGCAAGGCGCGCTACGTGTTGGGCTTTTCGCCCTGTAACTTGCTAGCAAGCACACAAAAACCTCTCTTAGCTCAAGCAAGATACAAGTAAGCTCTTTTCCATGGCTATTTTGTTTTGTTTGCAAGATGAATGTGAAAGAAATATTACAAATGTGCCATGAAATTTAAAAGCAAAAAACCCTAAGTTGGTGTGTAAATTTAAAGACCAAGTTTTCTAGGGTTTCAAAGTGATTTACTGCCCAAGGTTTTCCCATTTTGATCCTCCTTTTTTCCCCCATATTCACCAGCATTTCTCTTCAAATTTCCCATAAAATTGCATAATATCCCTTCACAAAATCCCAAACCCTACTTAATCCCAAAACCCACTTCACCCCAAAACCCTACAATATCATAATTTCCTATGTCCTTTCCCCTCCATAAATTCCTCGTTATTTTCATTTCCCCTAATTCCCTCATGTTTCCCTTTCCCTAACAATTCCCTTGTCTTTATGTCCCCTTGGTAACAGCATTTGAAAAAGTCAAACAACACTCAATTGTGTGCATAGTCAACATATACATTTCAGCCATCCTATCTTCAAAACCATGTCAGAAACCGAATCAAATTATGAGCAGAGTTATGACAGTGATTCAACACAGGAGGTAGAAGTGCCTAGGAGGCATCACAAGGGTGGTAAAGGTGGTCGGCATGTCAGGGAGGAGCCCACCTCTTTGGCTCAATTGCAAGCCTGTCCACTTGCACTGTCTTGTTTTTGGTACCAATCATGCTTTGGATATTGTGAGAGGATCTCACAAATTCAACACCACAGAGAACTGGTCTGCCTGTTTGTCCTACATTTGCACAATGGTCATGTGAACCTTGCAGGAGTGGACTTCACACTATCACCCGAGGTTGTTGCGCAAGCCACCGGGATACCAAATGTTTGGGAAGAGTGGACCAAGCGCAAGCTACTAGACAAATTTCATTATCAACCATACATCAAACCCAGATGCATGAGGCATCTTACTGTTGTTTTTCCTTTCAGATTCCTAAGGGAGAAGTATGCACCCTTGATGAGGCTTATTATGCGCTATTGTACTTGTGAGGGCAGATTTTCACGTTTATATTCGTACCATATCCGTTTGTTGATGCATTTTACCCGGGTACGAATGATGAAGATTCCATTTTTCATGTGCCGGAATATAGAAAAGATGGTGCCTGTAGTGCAAAGGAAGAACCCCGCACAACAAATCAAAAGTATATATCATTATGCACTGATCGAGATCATAGTGAAGCATCAGTTGGCACAACAAGGTATTCCATGGGAGGATTTCATTTCTCACGACTTCTTCACGGTGCCACACCCACCTCCTGAGATTGTCCATGATGAGGGAGGGCCTTCACAGCAGTTTGATATTCATGAGGGGCCTTCACAGCAGTTTGACACTCATGAGACCGAGCATGTTGATGGTCCAACTTCTGTAACATATCAGAAAGGCCCCAGAGCCTTATTTCCAGCTGCACGACGAGTACTATCTCCACCCAGGGTGGAAGGGGTCTCGTTGACTTCATCGAAACAACGAGTATTATATCCACATCATGTGGAAGGGGTCTCGCCATCTTCTTCAGCACAGGTACAGGTTCAGGACAGGGGCAAGAGGCCCATGATTGATGAGGGTCCTTCAAGAGGTCATGACACAGATGTCATTGATATTGATGCTAGCTCTCTTGCCTCAGAGCTCAAGGAGATCATCCGAGAGCAAAGGGTCGAGAATGAGTCACTGCACAAGAAATTGCAGATGGCAAAATGGGTGATTAACTACTTAGGGCAGCGCAACAAGCAGTTAGAAGATGAGCATGAGCTTTATGAGCAGCGGAAGATTCGTGAAGACCCGGAATTGGCCCGTAGGAGACCCAGTGATTTGACACCTATCGATCGGGAATCTATGCTCATTCGGGTGAATATTCATTTAGAAAAGTTGATAGCCAAGGAAAATAGGGACAAAGATATGCTCTGCCCCATGAAAAATCATTATTGGGCCCGCATGCATGTGTGCAATGCAAAAATGAAGGTACTCAAGAGACGATTGGCCAAGGCACTAAAACAGAGGAAAAGGCTCGATCCACTTCAGATTTTGGCTGAAGCCACCTTGAAGGAGCATGCCACTCAATGATACACCCTCAGCTCAAAATTCAGACAATTTGGAGCAATTTTGGTCAATTTTGAATTTTTTTGTCAAAAACAGGTTTTTGCCCTCAACGCGTAACGCGCTGCGCGCTACCCTTAAGTTGGGGAGGTCCATTTCAAGAAATGTTTGCATTCTTGGATTTTCCATGACAAAATACACTTTCTCAACCACTTCCAAGAAGTTTAATGGATATTTGCGCCCCCAAAAGGTCAAAAAACAAGCAAAAAATGTCCTTCTGCCACTTTTTGGACACACAGGAAGCAGTCTTGGGAGATTGCAATTTTGGAGGGGCAAATGGCCTCCAAATGGAGAAATTCCACTTGGGCGGGAGATTAGACATCCAGACCTTTCCAACAAGCCCACTTTTTCCTCATTTGGATGCTGGGACATGCCTCAAGAGTGGCCTAAAAGGCGCGCTAGGCATAGAGAAATGACGCGCTACGCGTTGGGGAAATTGGCCAGTTTTGCACCTTCAGCTCAAGAAAACGCACCATTGACCAGTTTTGACCTTTTTGTTGGGATTTTTCATCCTCTTTGATGTAATTGATGTAACTTCATGTTGACATGACACTTTTTACCTATTCTAGAAGATTCATTCATAAAATGGAAAAAAATTAATGAATGAATTGGTTTCCAAGTTTATAGAGGGAAGTTGTTTTGATTGCCTAGTTTTTAGTGCTCAGTTTAGAATTGGTTGAAACAGCTCCTAGAATGAGGAGCTCGACCCCTAGAGGTTAGGGAATGGTTTGGCTTGGTCTATATATGTAATTTTTCATTCAGTATCAGAGGTTGGACTCTTGGGATAGTTTTGAGACAATATTGTACATATTTTACCAGCATCTTTGGCAAAGGAAGACTAGGGTTTTGCAGCACTACTTGGGATCCATGTGGCTTTATGTCTTGATGTTGTGTTTCTTTCAGTACTTATAAGTTGTGTATGTGCATCATTATCTATTGAATCTTCTCTTATTAAGCAAATGAAGTGTTAAGGTAGAATCCATGAAATCGCTATGCTCTGCCTTTAAATTTGTTTAATATTCTATGTTTTCTTCAGTTTAAGGAGAATCCTTGAGACCCATTGCTCTCCTTAGCCCCTCACCGGTCTGATCTATCCATCTCACCTTCTTTAAGGCATCAAAACAATCGCCTATCTTGCCCCAAGTGGACCTCTGCAAAAAACTGTGCCTCATCCCCGCACCCAAAATTGCCTTTCCCTTGATTTCAATAAAATCATAAAAAATCAATCCTAAACTCTTTGTACTTAATACCTAGCCTAAAATCAGTTATCAATTTGGTCATCTCGAGCCTTCTTGATTACCTTTTGCCGAGTTTGACCCGGAGAGAGCCCTCTCCTGTCCTCGTAGGGCTAGCTATGAGGCTGAGCGTGGTTTGGTGTGGCCTTGAGTCTTACCTTATTTCAGCCTAAGGCAGATTTGAGCGCTAACACCTTCACAATGGTTTATTGGTTCTTTGATAGATATCGCAGGCCTTACAGTGTGCCTTTGAATCCTGATGAAGGGTTGGCCACCACAACCCTGTGTGGAGAATATTTTGTGTTGTTTCTCATTCTTCATAATGTCCTCCTCTAGTGTCCCCATGTGCTTCCGTGAGGATCTAACTTCGTTCAAAATCAGGTACATACCTTCGCAATATCTCATCATTTCCCATTTTGTATAGGTGCCCCATGATGACAAAAAAGTCCACCGCACACACCACAATTCCTTCTTCTATTAAATAGAGTACTCCTTCAGCACAGTCCCTGTTGTCAGAAAGTGGATGATATCTTCGAAGTGGTCGTCCGTGACATGTACAATAAAAAATTGTGCGTCAGGTAATCCCTCCTCCAAACTAGTAGGTTTTTCACTTGTCTCAATACACGACAAGTGATATGGTCCTGCGTTCAATCATCGCTCTACCACGACCTCAAAGTCATATTCTTGGAACAACAAGAGCCACCTACAGATGCACCCCCCAAAAACAGGCTTATTGACCAAGTATTTTAGCATGGAGTAGTTTGTATACATCTTGAAATGTCCTCCCAGTAAAAATTGTCGGAATTTTTGGAGTGTGTACACCATAGGCAACCCCTCGCATTCAGTTGTGGAATAGTTTTTTTCTACTTTAGACAGCCTATGACTTGTGAACACGAGAGGGTGATCCAAGACCTCTCCACCCTCTTGTGTTAACAGTGCTCCCATCTCTATGCATGATGCATGAAACTCCACATCCCATTTTGGGAAGACCGGGATTGGTGCAGAGGCCAATTTCCCCTTTAGGACATCCAGGCTCTTCATGCACTCATCATTCCAGTAGAATGTGACATCCTTTTTCAATAGTTTCTCCATCAGCGTAGTGAACTAGGCATATCTTTTGATGAGCTTCCTATAGTATCCTGTGTGTCCCAAGGTAGCGTGCATGTTATGAAACCAGCTTACAAAAAGATAGAAAAGATAGATCAACGCCTTAGAATTCGGCCTCTCCGAGGGGGAAACCTCCTTTACATTACACAAATGAACAATTCTTGGATGATTCAAATGACAAAACCTCCTTTCTATATATAGGAGTCTAAGGGGACACAATACAACCAAGCCAACCTAACAATAATAATATAAAGGCACAAAAATAACAATAGTGGGATTCTATGGGGCACAATAATAACAATATGGGGACAATAGGGGCACAACAATAGTGAAAAGGGATACAATGGCAATAGTAATGGGGGAATCACTAGTATTATAGGGACCTAACATGCCCCTCTCCTTCAAAAAAGTGTTGTCCTCAACGCTTGAGTAGTTCTGGGTGCTTTTGTATAAAATTCTCATCCTCCCATGTGGAATCTTCAATGGGTAAGTTCTTCCACTTTATGAGATACTCTAAAATTGATTGATTTCATAGTTGTTGAGTTCTTGTTTCTTTGACTGCTTTAGGTTCCAATATGATTTTTCCTTCCTCAACAAGTTCTGGAAATATTGCTTGAACTAGAATCTTGTCACCTATAACCTTCTTTAAGCATGAAACATGGAAAACTGGGTGCACTCAGGAAGCTACAGGAAGTTCCAATTTGTATGCCATAGTACCTATCTTTTGCAACACCTTGTACAGACCATAATACTTTGGTGATAATTTATCATCCTTTTTAACTTTCTTAAGGGATATTTGTTTATATGGTTGTAGCCGTAGAAATACCCAATCACCTACATCAAAACTTCTTTCACTGTGATGTTGATATGCATGCTATTTCATTCTATTCTGCCCCAAGGTAAGGTTATCCTTTAAGAGTTGGAGAACTTGTTGTTGATGCTCGATGTGATCTTACACTGTTTGAACCTTAGAATTTCTCTTAAATATGATGTAATGGATGGTGGATGATATCAATAAAGTGCCATAAATGGGGTCATTTTTGTTGTAGTATAGAAGGAAGATTTCTACAACCATTCAGCCAAAGGCAACCATTAGACCCATTGTGTTTGTTTATCAGATACAAAGCAATGAAGATATCCTTCCAAAAATTTATTTACTATCTTAGTTTGCCCATTAGATTGAGGATGCTAAGATGAGCTATGAGCTAACTGAGTCCTAAGGCAAGAAAATAATTATGTCCAAAAATTTCCAGTGAAAATGGGATCTCAGTCGCTTACAATAATCTTTGGATTTCCATGTAGCTTTTGAAGTGTTTCCATAAATGCAGTAGAAATTGTGCTTGCTTTAAATGGATGAGATAATGCATAAACGTGTGCATACTTGATAAGTATGTCAACTACCACCATGATAACACTCTTTCGTTTGGACTTGGGTAAACCTATGATAAAATATATTGAAACCTCCTCCCAATGTTGGCTTGGAATGGATAAGGGTTGTAATAGTGTTGGGGTCTTAATTGTTTCAACTTCATTTTATTGGAAAACCAAACAATCTTCCACAAAATTCTGAATATCTGATTTAAGGCCATCCCAAAAAAAATCTTTCTTAAACCTGTGGTAGGTTTCTAGAAATCCTGAGTGCCCTCCTAAGGGAGAGGTGTGCAATTCCCTAAGAATATTTTGTTTGAGTTTGGAATTGTTACATAGGTATAACTGATCCTTGTAGCATAACGAATCATTTTTCCAGCTAATTGTATCAGATGTACTGGGATCTTGTTGTATCTTTTGAATGAGTGCCCACACTACCTCGTCATTCTTCCATTCATCCCTTACTTCATTTATCCAATCTGGTTGGATAATAGAAATGGCACAAAGAAATGCTTCCACATCCTCATCCTCTCTTGAGAGTGCATCTACCACAACATTTTTCTTCCCTTTTTTTGTATATGATTTCAAAGTGATAGCCCAACATATTTGTGACCCATTTTTGTTTCTCTTCTGAAGATAATTTTGTTCCAAAAAGTATTTAAGACTATCATGATCTGTTTTTACCTTGAAGTGTCTTCCCATTAGTAGGGTCACCATTTCTTAGGTGCATGTAGTATTGCCAATATTTCCTTCTCATAAATAGCTTTGTGTAAATACTTTCCTTTGATTGGATGACTTTCAAAAGCAATGGGCCTTTGTTCTTGCATTAAAACTACACCAATTCCATTTCTTGAGGCATCACTGATTCCACAATAAAGGTTTTTGTGAAGTCTGGTGTAGCTAAGACTGGTGCTTGGCACATTGCCTCTTTAAGATGTTTAAAAGCCTTCATTGCTTCTTAACAAACCTGTGATAATACCCTGTCAACCCGAGAAATCCTCGTAGATGCTTTATGGATGTGGGGATTTTCCATTCCTTAATTGTTTTAATTTTGATAAGGTCTACCTTAAGACCTTCATGAGATACAATATGACCCAGATATTCCACCTCTTGTACTCCAAAGAAACATTTGGACATTTTTGCATATAATTGTTTCTCCTCCAATAGTTTGATAATCATGTCAACATGTTGGACATGATCCTTCCAAGACTTGTTGTAGATTAGTATATCATTAAAAAATACTAACACAAATTTTCTAAGGGTGGGTTTGAAAATGGAATTCATCAAACCTTGAAATGTAGAAGGTGCATTAGTAAAGCCAAAAGACATGACCAAAAATTCATAATGACCCTCATGAGTTCTAAATGTTATTTTTGGAATGTGTTTAGTCTTCATTCTGATTTGATGATATCCTGAACGAAGATCCAACTTGGTAAGTAAATTGATCCATGCAATTCATCTAATAATTCATCAATGACAAGAATGGGAAATTTATCTTTAATAGTGAGCTTGTTGATCTCCCTATAATTTGGACACATGTGCCATGATCCATACTTCTTGTGAACCAATACTATTGGAGCAGAGAAATAACTTTGACTAGGTTGAATTATACCAGCCTCTAGCATTTCTGCAACCATATGTTCAATTTCACTCTTTTGGACATCGGGATATCTATAAGGCTTGATGTTTGGAGGAACACTTCCTGGAATCAAATTGTTAGCATGATCATGATCATGAATAGGTGGGAGGCCTTTGGGAGTCTCAAATACCTTAGAAAGATTGTCCAAGACTTTTTGGAGATCTAGAGAAATGGATGATTTCGACATGGGAACCTCTAGTGAACATAATTGTGTAATTATGTCTCGTTGTTCTTTCTTTAGAAGCTTTGTCATTCCATTAGAGTTGATTATCTTTCCTAGTTTCCCTGCGATACCCCTTAATTCAATTTCCTTTCCTTCTAAAGAGAATTTCATGAAAAGTTCTTGAAAATTAAAAGCTATTGTACCCAAGGATTGTAGCCATTGGACTCCTAGTACAACATCAACACCACCCATTGGAATTGAAAGCATTGGGCTATTCAATACATATTCTACCATGAATAGCTTGATATTATGGCACTTTCCTGAGAAATTTATGGTTCCTCCACTTGCAATCATCACTTGACACTCTGGTGTTGGATATAGGAAGCAATTCAATTCCTTGGATATCTTACAAAGAATAAAATTATGGGCACTTCTCGAATTGATCAACACTATTACCTTTTTATTCTTGATATGCCCTTCTATCTTGATAGTTTGAGGAGTGGTAACTCCATCCAATGCATTACAATATGTGGTCAAATTCATTTCTTATTTTCTAGGGTTTTTTCCTGGTGTATATCCTCTTCTTTTGACATTTCTTGTTCCTTTTCTTCCTCCTCTTCACAATCATTGTAAAATAATTTCTTCTCGGCACACTTATGACCTTTAGTGTATTTACTATCACAACTGTAACAAAGTCCTTTTGCTCTTTTTCCTTCCAATTGTTGTGGTTTCAACCTTGTAGGTTGTGGATGGCTAGGGGTAGCAACACTTCCATCTTTACGATTGTGAGTGGTAGGCTTCCTTGTTGCCATAATTTTGCTTTCCATTTTTCTTGCCAACCTGAATGCCTTCTCCAATGAATCTAGTTCCCAAAGGTGAACCTCATGTTGGATGTTATCTTTTAAAGTCCCTATGAACACATCAATCCTATGCTTCTCTGGAATATCTTTTACCCTTATATTCAATTTTTGGAAGTCCTCAATGTGCTCAATCATTGAACCCTTTTGTTTGAGATTTATCAATTGGCTAAAAAAAGTGTTGCTTTTTGTATCCTCATAATGTGCTGTCAATTCTTCCGTAAAAATTGCCCAAGTGATAATTTGTTTACGAGAGCAAAGCCATTGATACCATACAAACTGATTTGGTTCCAACTATAAAGTTGCAATACGTACCTTTTGTGTGTTTTGCACATTATTGAGATTGAAAAATTTCTCCATCTGTAATATCCATGTTGCGGGATCCTTGCCATCAAAATTCCTCATATCGATTTTTGGAATATGGTGGGTCTTCGATCCAACATTAGAGTCTATGTAATCATGATTAACATTTCTTTTGTTCTCATCATGAGTTTTTTTTAGCACCCTGTTAGGCCCCTATACTACTAGTGTAACCCCTTATTATTATTAGTACAACCCCCTTATTATATTGATGTACCCATGTAGTGCCCATATTGATACTATTGTGCCCTTACATTATTACTGTTATGTAGGCTCTGATTATATAATGACCCATTAGACTCCTATATATAGAAAGGAGGTCTTTTCATTTGTATCATCCAAGAATTGTTCATTTATGTAATGTAAAGGAGGTTGCCCCCTCGAAGAGGCTGAATTCTAAGGTGTTGATCTATCTTTCTATCTTTCTTGAAGCTGGTTTCATAACATTTGGTATCAGAGCTTTGGATTCTA
>APFE031730758.1:5946-46236 GCA_000404065.3 Pinus taeda | reverse complement strand
ATTTAATTTAATTTTTTTTCGCAATGCATCAAGTTGTCTTAGGCTAAGATTTCAAAATCGTTATACATTTAGCATTTAAAAAAAAATCTCTTGGTATAATAACTCTTTCATTCAGGTGTTCATTTTTAAAGTATTTTTAGTCATAAAATTTTTCCATAATGTCATGCTTGAATTATTTTGAAAATTTAAGATTGTTTTGTAGTCATAATCTTTGGTTTTAATTCCATGGTTGAAAAATTGTCAAGATTTTAATGTTTTTCTAAGTCGTGATATTTTATCTTTTATATTTAATGTTATGGTTGAAAACAATTATAAATATTTTTTCTTAGCACCATGCTTGAAAATTGTTGGAATTTTAAGGTTTTTCAAAGAAGTGATATTTTAAATTTAATGTCATGCTAAAAAATCATTGGAATTTTAAGGTTTTCAAAGACGTGATATTTTATCATTAATGTCATGCTTTAAAATCATTGAAAATTTAAAGTTTTTCAGAGTCATGATATTTTGTTTTTAGTGTCATTACTAAAAAATGTTGAAAATGTACCCAAAAAAAAAGGGTCCGACATCAACTCTTTTCGATTTCAAAGTGTTTTTTCATGTTTTATTGAGATTTTTGGGCTCAAGTACCCGTTTTGAGGTAATAGTTCCCGTTTGATTAGTAACTATGTTAAGTTCAAACTTCTGAGCTTGGAACATATTTAGGATCATCATACGTACCCAAGGAGCATCAATTTGGAGCAACAAGAATTTTGACAAGTTGGAACTCATTGAAGTCCTCGTGTACAGTGATCATTGAAGAACTAATGATTTGCTAGGAGGCAGAGTTGATGGAGCCCTAGTTTAGGGCAGATCTAGAAGACCCTATGTTAGACTTCTTAATTGAGCTAGAAGGTTGTTAGTGGGAAGATCAGTGAACCAATGTTTAGTGACACAAAAAGGAGTTGTAATCAATGATATTGATAGATTGAGGAGTAGAGAGATTTCCCACATGGATATCAAGACTCATAGGGAGTCTAGTTTTAGAGGGAGCAACCCTATGGAATTTAGTACTTTAGGATCTTAGGATATCAGACTCATTATTGCAGTAATTGCATCAACAACGTGGAAGAAGCAACAAAACCGTAGCAACAGCAGTATGAGTAGATCATATTTCACCATGCATGAAGCTATACCTCCAGGAGTGAGGTGGGGTGTTGTCGAGCCTTAACCCCAGACTTGCTAATAATTAGGAAGGATCCATAGGAGAGAAGTTGTTGTATACTTTCCTCATGGATCATTACCTTTGAACAGGGGCCCATAGTGTTTAGTAGTAGAAGGATCACTATTAGTTGGCACAGTTAGAAGTTGAGGAGCACAAAGGAGTGTTGATAACAGGAGCAGTTTTCCCAGTAAACAGTTGCAGAGACACAATTGATTAAATATATATTTCTTTTATGCTTCTCAGTTGTAGTTGTTGCATTAGCGACAACAATAGTGAGAGGAAGTCTTAATGTATATTCCATAGGTGTTGGATAGGGGTGGTGCAAAATCCATTTCTTTCTAAGAGGGAGTGTTAAAAAGTGTAGCAAGAAAGGCTCAATTTGACTTTAGCCTTAATCAAAATGAGTAAATCAGATTTCCACATCAATAAGACAACTTGGAGGCAGTTAACTAGTGTGACTTGGCTCTTGTCACTTAGTTAGATTAGTAAATTCAAGTTAGAGGGCTTGGAGTTTAGTTATGTATGTGTGATTACTAAATTTTAGCAATCTAGTTCAATTATTTTCAGTTATATTCAGTTAAATGACCTCTAACTATTGATAAAGCTAGTTAAAGGTTAGTTGTGTAGTGCGACAACAGCCTAACTCAGAGATCTGTTAGTTAACTGATCAATCAACACAAAATAGCTATTGGATGCATGAAATTCAAATTCCTCAGTTGAAGTGGAGATGACAAGGCTGTGTAAGATGAGTTGTATACATGTTAATTGTACAGTTGTTGCATGCAGTCAGGAGATCAATTCCTTGGGAATTGTGCAATGAAATAAGGACTTCCCTATTGTTTAGGAGCTCAAATTTGTTCAATATTGTGCAAGGAAATAAGAGACTAATGGAGGAATAAAGTGGCTAAGTGTTGGCCATAGGTCCTTAATCAACAACAAGAACAATTATTCTTTTGCACATTATGCTCAGAGCTGGAGCAAGTAATTGTAATAGTTTCTCTATTCAACTTATTAATGCAAACTTGCTTAAGGGGGTTTTCCCAGTTGGGTTCCCATAGAAATCATTGTGTACTTGTGGTTTTGATTGTTGCATGTCTATGCATGTTTCTGTAAATTTTGATTTCCATTCCGCAGATTAGTAGAGTAGAATTGTGTCTCTTATTTTTAGTTTGAAATCTTGAGCAATTTCAATTTATATCAAATTTCTAGATGGTATGAGAGCCCTGAAATCTCATTAGAAACAATATTTCGAATTTGTTCTTCAGGAATTTCAAATTTGTATCTTCAATGTAGCAACTTTTCTTCAGATTCGGGAGAATGTCTTTCAATGAATTGATATTCGAGTATGCAGTGGAGGGTAGTTCAAATTTCTAAGCTTGGAATAGATTTAGGATCATCATAAGTGCCCAAGGAGCAACATTCTAGAGAAACCAAAATCTTGACAAGTGGGAAGTCATTGATGTCCTCATGTACAGTGATCATTGAAGAACTAATGAGTTGTTAGGAGGCAGAGTTGATAGATCCCTAGTTCAGGGAATATCTAGAAGACCCTATGTGCAGACTTCTTAATGGCGCTAGAAGGCTACTAGTAGGAAGATTAGTGATCCAATGTTCAGTGACACAAAAAGGAGTTGTGATCATTAATATTGGTAGATTGAGGAGCACATATATTTTCCATAAGGAGATCGAGACTTAGAGGGAGTCTAGCTTTAGAGGAAGCAACCCTACGAAAGTTAGTACTTTAGGATATGAGGAGATCAAACTCATTATTGCAATAGTTGCAGCAACAATGTGGAAGCATCAACAGAGAATTAGCAACAATAGAATGACTAGATCATATTTTTCCATGCATGAAACTATACCTCCAAGAGGGAGGTGGGGCGATGTTGAGCCTTAACCCTAGAGTTACTAAAAATTAGGTAAGATCTATAGGAGAGAAATTGCAGTATATTTTCCTCATGGATTATTACCTTACTACAGGGCCCCACAATGTTCAATAGCAAAAGGATCAATGTCAGTTCGTGTAGTCAGATGCTGAGAAGCACATAGGAGTGTTGATAGTAGTGCATGAGGCACAATGTAGAATAAACGTTAGTGTGTTGATGATCCAGGTGGATGTTGATGGCCACCCACCTATCCCATTTAGATCCCCACAACTGTCGCTTTCAACTTTTCAGTTTCCGTAATTGTAGCACAATTTACTATTCTTAGCAGTTTTTCGGGTCCTGAACTTCCGGAGCCATTTTGAGGCCCTAAACAACGTTTTTTGGGAAATGTGGGAGCAGCATGGGTCCATGGACTGATGTTGCTCTTTCCAAAGTTGTAGTGCTCGAATAGATGTTTCTAACAAGCTCTTGTATGCGTCAAACGAAGATCGGGTGCCAAAGTTACGACCTTGGGAAGTTGATGTACCAACTTACCCAAAACGGGGCCCACAATTTGGTGTTTCATCTTCTGGGGTTAGGTTTTTGGATGTGAAGGGTTTTCCATTATTTCTCAACAATAAATAGGCCTTCAAGCCTCATTGTAATACAGTTCAGAGGCATGTAGCCGCCACATCTCTTCTCAGAGATAAGCTACCATCGCCTTAGCTGGTTTATTTCCATTTCTGTCTGTAAGCATATTTCAGTATTTTACATTAATGAAATGAATTATTATTTTCCACTGCATCTTTGTGTATATGTTTATCTCTGTATTTTGTTGCGTTCCTGTTTAAATCTAGATCAGTGGTATCAGAGCGGTCTGCTTTTTCTCTATTTTTCTTTGCATGTCCCCAACAAGGTCGGGGTATAAGGAGCTAGGGCTTGAACTGGTTGAACCTTTGCAAGACTAGCCTCGCAAATCTCGACAGCCTCCCATGGCGGATGAAAAGAAAGATGAGAGGGTAGGAGATCCTATCAAAATCTTGCTCGAAGAAGCCCTCGAGCGGCAAAGGAACGCGATGATTGATAGCTTTGCGTAGATCCTTCAGCGGCTACCCAGAGGCGACGCATCGCCTTCCAACAGCTACTCTGGAAACGCCACACTGTTTAAGGTACAAGTTAATTTTGAAATCCCCATATTCGAGGGTCAAATAGACGTAGATGTCGTAGATAAATGGTTAAATCTGCTAGATGGGTATTTTGCTGTTCATGAATTTTCGAGTTGGGAAAATATTGTTTTCGCTCTTCTCAAAGCAGCCCCCCACGTCAAAGACTGGTGGGAAACCTACTGCGAGCAGAAGAATGAAAGTACAGGCTCACTATTTTCAGCCGCACCCACTTGGGATTCATTCCAGGATGCCGTCAAGGAGTAGTACTACCCTGTCAAAAGCTATGAGGACAAATACACCAAATGGACCATGCTGCGGTAGGGAAGGGACCAAAATGTGCCAGAGTTCACAAACATTTTTCATACCCTTTGCACACAGTTGG
Source organism: Pinus taeda (assembly GCA_000404065.3). Taxonomy (NCBI): domain Eukaryota; kingdom Viridiplantae; phylum Streptophyta; class Pinopsida; order Pinales; family Pinaceae; genus Pinus; species Pinus taeda. The sequence continues at coordinate 41,622 of APFE031730758.1, read as the reverse complement.
GTATCAAAGAACTCGAGCTGCATCTGGTACTAAAATACCACGGCTACCTACACAGATACATCTAGGAAGAGATGGAGTTCCTGAACATCTCCTCGCTCGGCACAACATACTGATACACTGTCAAAATCGAGCAAAAGTTCAAATAGAAGAAGTGAGACTTCGGATCTGCAAATCTGAAGACCAAAGGACAAAGGCAGGGCGGGGTGACCCAAGACAACCCGTCGAAGCCGTAAGAAAAGAACAACACCACGAAGTCGAAGAAGGACACAGGAAAGTGGAGTGAGTTCCACAAGAGTCCCACTCATAACACAAGTGAGTGTCGGCCCAAGCAGTCGCTGGTGGCCAAGTTGAAGGCTTCAAAATCAGATGCATGTTTTGACCCTGAGTTAGAACCCGACAAGGGGAATGGCAAAGGGAAGCAGATCATTGATGCAGAGCCCAGTGTCACTGTTGCCACCGCCAAGATCTAGAAGAATGAGCTCGAAGACCCAGAGGAGGGGGAGCATCTTTTCCACTCACAAATGTGGGTGAAGGGTTCGCTGTTGCGATTCATTGTCGACAATGGCAGCCAAAAGAACCTCATTTCAGTAGAGGTCGTGAAGCGGTTTGGCCTACTGACTGCACTACACCCGCAACCATATATTATCGGGTGGCTTCATGAAGGAAGAGATCTCAAAGTTCACCAACAATGTTTCCTTCCCTATAACATCAAGCCCTTCACAGACGAGGTATTGTGTGATGTTACACCTTTGGATGTTTGTGACGTACTATTAGGCCAACCATACTTGTGGAGGCGACATGCTGTGTATGAGTCAAGGCCTCACACTGTCATTATTTCTTTGGGTAATTCATTATACAGGATACCAGAGGTAGCCCCACCTACCACCACCTCTTTGATCGCTGCTAAGAAAGGCAGCAAGCTCATCTCACAGACTAGGAACAGGGAAAATATTAAGGATGGAAATTTATCTTAAAGTTTAGAAACCTTGGCAAATCCCACTAGTCCATATTATGACATCTATAAAATGTTTGGAGATATTTTTGTAAAAATATTCAAATTTATAATATTTTTATATAGTATATATATAATTTTTTGGCGATTTTTAGGGTAAAATAATTTAATTCTATAAAATTTTGGTGAATCATTTTTACAAAAAAATGGAAATTAACGAATCTTTTTTTTGGAAAAATTATAGAAAATTAGCCCATGGGCAAATATTAGCCCCTAAAATTTTCCCTGACTAGGAAATTCATTTTCTATCTGGTCGCTCCCAAAGTAAGGGGAAGATCGTCACCACATCCATGACCCCCATGAAGGGTTCCTCCATGCAGTAGCAGCAATAGAGGGATACGGTCATGACAGAACACATGAACAACTTCTCCTCACCCATAGGGGTACCACACAAGCTTCAGGTGGGAAACAAAGTCTGGTTGCATCTGCAGAAAGAATGCCTTACAAGAGCCCATCAAAAACTCAGACCACTTCGACATGGTCCTTACACTAGTACCAAGGCTACAGGAAACAATGCTTTGAAGCATAGCATTCCCCCATTCCTTCGATTACACTGAGTGTTCAATGTGTATTGCCCTCGACCATGCTTCCCACTATTACTGGACACACTCGAGATTGCAGAACAACTCACCAGGGACCAAGTTTAGCAGATGGAGGAACTCAACGCATTGGGATCATTGCTTCCTAAGGGGGGAGGAATGATCCAGGTGGATGTTAGTGGCCACCCACCTATCCCATTTGGACCCCCAAAACTGTCTCTTTCAGCTTTTTAGTTTCCTTAATTGTAGCACAATTTACTTTTTAGCAGTTTTTCGGGTCGTGAACTTCCGGAGCTGTTTTGAGGCCCTAAACGAAGTTTTTTGGGAAATCTGGGAGCAACATGAGTTCATGGACCAATGTTGCTCTTCCCAAAGTTGTAGTACTAAGATAGATCTTTCTAACGAGCTATTGTACATGTCAAACGAAGATCGGGTGCCAAAGTTACGACCCTAGGAAGTTGATGTACCAACTTACCCAAAACGGGGCACACAATTTGGTGTTTCATCTTCTAGGGTTAGGTTTTGGGATTTGAAGGGTTTTTCATTGTTTCTCAACAATAAATAGGCCTTTGAGCCTCATTGTAATACAGTTCAGAGGCATGTAGCTGCCACATCTCTTCTTAGAGATAAGCTACCATCACCTTAGCTAGTTTATTTCCATTTTTGTCTGTAAGCATATATTAGCATTTTACATTAATGAAATGAAGTATTATTTCCACTGCATTTTTGTGTATATGATTATCTCTATATTTTGTCGCGTTCCTGTTTAAATCTGGATCAGTTGATAGCAGTGTGGGAGGAACAATGCAGAATCAACATCAGTGTATTTTTCCTAGTAGATAGTTGCAGACACAGTTAATTCAATGTTGTTTTTTTATGCTTTTTAGTTGTAGTTGTTGTCGTAGTAGCAACAACAATGAGAGGAAGTGCTACAATAAATTCCACAAGTGTTGGATAGTGGTCATGCAAAATCCCTTTCTTCCTAAGAGGGGGTGCTAGAAAGTGTAGTAAGTAAGGTTCAATTTGACTTTAGCCTTAGTCAAATTGAGTAAATCGAATTTCCACGCCAATAAGACAACTTAGAGGCATTTAACTAGTGTGACATGGCTCTTGTGACTTAGTTAGATCAGTAAATTTGAGTTAGAGTTAGAGGGCTTCGAGTTCAGTTATGCATGTGTGATTACTAAATTTTAGCGATCTAGTTCAGTTATTTTCAGTTGTATTCAGTTAAATGACCTCTAACTATTGATACAGTCAGCTGAAGGTCAATTGTGTAGTGGGACGAAAGTCTAACTCAGAGATCTTTTAGTTAACTGATCAGTCAACCCAAAGTAGCTAATGCATGCATGGAATTCAAATTCCTCTGCTCAAGTGGAGATGATAAGGCAATGTAACATGAGTTGTATACTAGTTGAGTGTATAGTTGTTGCATGCGGTAAGGAGATCATATCCTTGTGAATTCCTTAAGAAAATAGGGACTTCCCTATTAATTAGGAGCTCTACTTTGTTTAGGATTGCGCAAGGAAATAAGAGACTCATGGAGGCATAAAGTGGCTAAGTGTTAGCCATAAGTCCTCAATTAGTAGAGAGACCATTTATTCTTTTATAAGTTGTGCTCAGAACTGGAGCAAGCAATTGTAATAGTTTCTCTATTCAACTGATTAATGAAAACATGCTTGAGGGGTTTTCCCAATGGGTTCCCCTAGAAATCAATGTATACTTGTGGTTTTCTAGTTGCATTTCTATGCATGTTGTTCTAAATTTTGATTTCCATTCCATAGATTAGTAGAGTAGAATTGTGTCTTTTTTTTTTTTTCGAAATCTTGAGTAGTTGCAATTGCTATCAAATTTCTACATAAAAGAATAAGACATAATTTTTATGAAATGATAGGAAAAGACTTATTATACCAATAGAGAGCGTGTGAAAAAAAAATCAAATTTATGGCTTAAATTAAAAAAGAAAGAAAACACAATAGTGGGTTTAAACCCTTTATTACTATTATTTTAGAAAAAATCTAATGAAGAATACAAATTTGGAAAGTCTACCAATTACATATTCAAAATATATGAAATAAGAAGGAAAAACATGGAAATATAATTACAGAGCATTTTCTTCTTAAGAAAACAAAATGAGATTACAAATTAGAGTTTTTTAGTAAGGGTCGAAAGGACCCATATCATTAATTATACGAAACAACCTTTATGATGGGAGGTTTTTAATCTTAGTCCTTTTAAATATTACACCGAGGGAATGTCACCATAATGAAAAATGAATACCCCTCAAGGAAACAAATTTGAACAACTTTTCCATCATAGAAATTTAAGCAGATTTATGAAGTATTTATCTTCAATAGGAAAGAATCAACAACACATGATTGAGACACAACTAGAAGGTGCGAGTGCATCCAACCTGTAAAGGAGGATGTTGAACCATTAAAATTGGTTGAATCCCAAAAATAAATAATATAAATTACAACTAAATCACTAGAATTAAAGTAAATGTACATTATTAATCATAAAAGAAAATGTGTGAGTCAAAGTCTCACTAAAGAAATAATGTTGAAAAAATAAATTTAATATGAAAAATAAGAAGACTTATACTTGAAAAGAACCCTATTCGAATCACTCATAATTTTACCTTGAAAAATGGCCAAATCCATTAATAATGTTGAATAGGATGAAAACCGTAAAAGTAAAATTTTAATAGGGTGGAAACACAAATTACATGTTCAAGAAAATTTCCAAATAAGGAGGGGTATTTTATAAGTATTTCCGTGGCAAAAATATTGTTTCAATACAATCCTATAGTTATACAAAAACCGTGAAGTGTTAGGGTTTCAACTATGGAAACCCACTTTCACAAATGACCAATTAAAATTTACTAGATAATTAGAATAGAAACCCTAAGGTTTCTTTTCTGTGAATTACCAGTACGAGTAAGAAAAACCACGCAACGTTTCCACCAAAGCAAAAGTGAAAGGAGATTGGTAAGAGCTAAGAACTTCTGCTATCGAACCAAAAACAATGGAAAAATACCAAAAACCTAGTTGTAGAGGAGAATGAGGTATGTATGAAAGCCATCAAAGGAATGACTAAGTGATCAGATGAGAGGGAAGGTCTTTACAATCAAGACCACAACTGTCGATTCTATGGTTCACATATTTCTATGTTTACACCATGTGATGGCAAGTGGAACCATAGTCGTGGCTTAACCAAATTATGCAACAAATACGAAGGGGACCACATCAAAAGTAAGTAAGTATATATATATATATATATATATATAAATTAAACCAAATTAAACCAATAATTGTATATACCACATTCAAAGGAGTAAACACAAGTTCCAAATATATATGTTTGAATGCCACGGATAGGACATATGTAAACGAATAATTATGTCCCTCGAGGGCTTGGGTTTGACCTAAACACTTGGAAGTATATGAACCATAGGCTTGGACATATTTAAAAGTGAAAAATATATCCAATTCTAGAAGGATAGTAATAACAATCATTGGAAGTATATGAACCATGGGCTTGGACATATTTAAAAGTGAAAATATATATCCAATCCTAGAAGGTTAGTAATAACCATCATTTAAACTAAACTTTAATATAAATGTAAAAGGTGAACTATCATTTAAACTCAACCTTATATAACCTTAATATAAATGTAAAGGTGAACTATCATTTAAACTAAACCTTAATATAAATGTAAAGGTGAACTATCATTTAAACTAAACCTTAATATAAATGTAAAGGTGAACTATCATTTAAACTCAACCTTATATAACCTTAATATAAATGTAAAGGTGAACTATCATTTAAACTAAACTTTAATATAACCTTAATATAAATGTAAAGGTGAACTATCATTTAAACTAAACCTTAATATAAATGTAAAGGTGAATTTAATATAAATGTAAGGTGAACTTAATGTAAATGTAAAGGTGATTCAGTAAAATCCATAAGGCCTTGTTATCATATATCATTGGAAGTAAATGTAAAGGTGAACTATCATTTAAACTAAACCTTAATATAAATGTAAAGGTGAACTTAATATAAATGTAAGGTGAACTTAATGTAAATGTAAAGGTGATTCGGTAAAATCCATAAGACCTTGTTATCATATATCTTTTAATAAACTAGGGAGAGAGTGATTTATATCTTTTAATAAAATAAACTAGGGAGGGAACGCCTTAAGGGTTAGTTCAACTGGTCGAGTCCCTTGTATACATATATATATATATATATATTATATATAAACATTGTCGAGGAGAAATTTGATCCCTGTGACATTCCAGATCAGCAGGTACTTAACAACAGGGACTCGACCAATTGACTAACCCTTGAGGCTCTCTTTCTAGTTTATTAAGAAAAAATATATATATAAGACTTGTGCGTGATTTGACAAGGCCTTATTGGGTTTTTACCCAATCACCTTTACTTTACATTTATATTAAGGTTTAGTTTTTTTTAAATGATGTTAATTACTAACAGTATATACATATACATATACATATACATATAACATATACACATTACACATACACTACAATACACATACACATACACATACACATTACACACCACACACACACACACAACACACACACAAACAGTATTATATTATATAATATTATATTGCTTAATAAACTAGGGAGAGAGAACTCCAAGGGTTAGTTCAATTGGTCGAGTCCCCGTTGTTAAGTACCTCGCTGATCAGGAGGTCACAGGGTCAATTCTCCTCGACGCCCTTGGGGTTAGGCCCTGCTAGTCTGGCTGATGGGCTTTAAAAGATTCCCTTCGGGGTTGATCTGCCTAGATTTTCCTATGGGAAAAATGGCCCCAAGGATTAGCTCAGCTGGTCAAATCCCCATAGTTAAGTACCTTGCCAATCAAGAGGTCACAGGGTCAATTCTCCTCGACACCCTTGTGGTTAGGCCCTGCTAGTCTGGTCGGCGGGCTTTAAAAAGTTTCCTTCGGGGTTGATTTGCCCAAATGTTTCCAAGGGAAAAAAAAAAACTAGGGAGAGAGTATTCTTGGAATGTAAACATATATGTATATATTGAATTGGTTATTATATTTATTCTAACAAGGAATTTAAGGAAATATCTAAACCCAGTCTAATACATTTTCAGTGTAATCAAGACATAGATTAAGGCAAGATAAAAGACTCTATAATGAGTCTAATAATAAGAGTAATTTAGCATGTCACCATTACTTGCATTAATAAAAAACATACTAGAAAGGGCTAAGATTAAATGAAGAACATAAATGAAAAAGAGTGAAAGAAACATTTGCGTTTAAAATGTTATGGTTTCACCCGCAACTAATAATTGCAAAAGATTAGTAGATAGTGGTTTAAAATTGTGGAAAATTAGTAAATTATAGACAAAGAGGATATTGTATAAGTAATGTGTCTAAACTAAATAAAATAAAATAAATTTAGTTATGTTTGGAGAGGTCTATTATAAGATTAAAACCATAAACTTAAACTTACCTCTGACATTCCCTAAGAAAACAAAATAAAGGAAAACAATATCTAAATCCTAATATATCTTAGGACAATATTTAATATACTCAAGAATTCCATTAATCTTAACAAACTATGAAAAATTAATTCTGCATTTTAGTTTTGGGCTTCTAAACATTTATCTCAATATTACAAAAGCTAATGAGAGAGGTTTATTCAAAGAAACTTCAAAACAATTGCATATTCATTACATCTATATATACATTAAGGATATCTAACCACCATCATCCAACTAATTAGTCTCATAACAATCGCATGCCCCTCATGGCACCTCATACATGCCACCACTTCATTTATATATTACATACACTACAACCATGGATTAACTCACCACATGATTTCTTCCCTACTCTACTAAGTCAAGCATTCATAAAAACCTAGAATAATAGGTAATCATATGAATATAAATAATTGCTTGTATGTATAGTTGCACCCACTAAGTCAATCACTTATGAAAACCTAGAATGATAGGCCATGATATGCATATACACAATTGTTTATATGTCCACTTGCACTCACTAGACAAACATTGATGAGTATAGCTCGCAATATGACATGAATAAGGCATATGACTATGAGTATCCATCATTAGTGCATAACATAAGGAATATATTATCAACATACTTCAACCCTCCATATTAATGAGAACTTGTCCCTATCTTTATCAAGTTGGGTCTCCATATTCATTTATCCCACTACGATAAATGCTACCCAAAAAGTTGAAGACACTCCTCCACAACAAAGTATTCATTTATTTCAATCCTATGCATGTTTAACATGTACCACATTCATGTAAGCACCATAAACTCATTCAAAACCATATAAAGTAACAATTATACACTAGAATATGTAGGTGTACCCAAATTAACATTTTATTAATCATTAATCTAAGAAGTGTTTTGCACACATGGTTCAACAACTTCTTAATGGACTCCCCCTTAATGTGCACCATCTTGGTCACTTCAACAATGAAGATAATTAATATACAAAATCCATATGTCCATTTTAAACTCCATGAATTCATCATTTTTAGTGCATCATTTATTAGACCCATAAAACAATTAAATATACCTAACTAGTGCTTAAGTGACAAATGTACATGCCATGGGCATACCTAACTAGCCCTTTAAAAGGTAGATGCACATATAGTTGAACTCCATCCATAACGATTAGTCATACTAATTAAGGGTTACAAATGCATTTCTCAAGTCTTAGAACTATATAATCTATTTCATCAATGACCATAGTCATAATTATGTCTCAACATCACCTAGTTGCCAACACTATGAAACCCAATAACTAAAGGATAAATATGTAGATATTGATCTAAAATGGATACATATGTATAAAATGAATTTAATGATGCTCTAAATGGATGAAATTTTAATTTGGGACACATATTATAATTGGGGACAAATATTATAATTGGGGACATCATAGAGGTAGTGTTGTGATCCAATGGATCAAAATAGTGCTCAAAATTCAAAGTGTGCGACAGAGCTTGAAACCTAAACAAATAGATATATCTCGGCAATATGAACCAATGCAATTCTTTTCACTCAAAATCGATATCATATGCTCTTGATATCATGTTCTGATCGAATTGGCAAACAACTAAAAAAGTTGAAATTTGGGTTGTAGAGATGCCCAGTCAGTAGTCTGTATGCTAGTTCGACTATGAATTGGTAGGTTGACTAGTCCTCCATTGACCAATGAATGGTGGACATTTGCCACAACATGGTTGGTTTCATTTGGTGGTTTTCTATTGGTTGATGATTTGGTGTGGCGGCCCAACGAGGGAGTGCCACATGGGACAACCAGTGGCTACCACGTGGCCTCCTCATGGCCGACCAAAATTTTGTTATGAGGTCGCACTGCTTCTATGGGGTTCGAAACCGAGACCTCACACTTATTAACCAAGGACAACATCACTGTACCACCGTGTTCCTTATTTAAATAAGGTTGAATGGTTCTATTTAAATTTGTATGAACACACCATTGGGAAGGGGCTAGGCTAAGCCCTATACCCTTGAAACCCCAACGCCCATGGGACCACAGGCGGGGGGCCAAGGGCTAGGCCTTAGCCTAGCCCATGGCTATAGCCCCAAGCAATTAACGAAGTCAGAGCTAGGGCTATGACCAAGTGGAGGTGGAAAACTTAAGGGGTCAACCCATGGGGGCCACGCCCGAGTCGTATGACCCCACACTGAACCATGGGCGCAAGAGAGATAAGAGGGGCCAACACATAAGGGGATATCCCCAAGGCACATGGTCCCTCATGTGACTACAAGTGCAAAAATGAAGAGGGCCATCCTACGATCACCAACACACCATAGAACCAGGAGCGCAAACTAGAGTTGGGGGCTAGACAAAACCCGAAATCTTTGGCTCCTTATGTGGTCTTATGGTTACCACATAACCATGATTTTCGGAAATGGGGGATTAATGTGTGGACTAACCATCCTACAATTTCTCCCACCAGGTGGGAATGTAGGTTAGGTTTGCATGTCGGTTCCATGTTTGGAGCCCTCAAGCGAGGTTTAAGCCGACTTGGAGGATGGTTAGCGGCACAATTTTGGGAAAATGAAGAAACAAACATTCCTTTCACAGTTTTTGGCCAAATGGGGTACAAAAATAACCAAAATGGGGATGTTTTACTATTCTGGAGCCATTGGAAACATTGTTTTAGCATTTTAAATGCTATAACTTGATGTAAACACATATTTTTGAGCATAATGAAAGAGTTAAGAGATGTAGCCCAGGAGGGGTGAACTCCTTTATCATTTATTGTCTTATGTATGTTGTTATGGTACTGATTTCTTCTTTATTTTCTGCAAAACTAAGATAAAAATCATCTTGTATGTGTTTAGTAAATTGATCCTCTACCCAAAACACATATAATTTACACTTGCAAAATTGTTTAAAAAAATATTCAAGTTTATACATTTCGATCATTTTGGTATCAGACCACAAGGTTTTTGTGAAGATTTGATTTGTTTGCAAGTTTTTTTTTTTAATATGCTTACAAGGTTGAAGCTTAAAAGAGGAGAAGGATAACTTCTGGAGCCAAGATCTCAAATTGTTTCAAGGAGAACAAACATTCCTAAAGCTTCAATAGTAATGCCACATGAAGAAGGTCTTGAAGAGATGTTTGAAGATGGAAATACTTTCAAAAAAGCATTCTTTGAGATTTCAGAGATGGTTAAGGTTCTGTATGAGGAGTGGAATTCCATATTGTATGGAGAGAGCTCAAAATCTCATGGAGGAAAAGGAGATACGCCTCCAAAAGGGAATGGAGGGAATGGTGACAACCCACCACCTTCACCTCCATCCTCATCCTCATCATCATCTTCATCCTCATCTTCAACTTCTTCTACCCTTTCACAAACACATCAAAATTCCCTAAAGGGTCATGTTAAAACTCCTTTGCTTAAGCTTGATATTAAGTTTCAATTTCCTATGTATAATGGAGAGGTAAATGCAGAGAGATTAGATAATTGGATTCGTTAGATTGAAGTGTATTGCAGGATACAATGAATCAAAGATGATGAAACCAAGATTCAACGTTCTTTTCTTAGATTGGAAGGTGCAACACTAATTTGGTGGGAAGCCAAAACTCGGGAGGACGCGAAGAAACATGGTATGGTTTTATCCTCTTGGAATGATTTTGTTGTCGCAATAAGAAGGCAAATCTATCCATTAGCATACATGCAAAAAGATATTATGGATTGCCAAAACTTTAGGCAAGCTAAAGGGGAAAATATGCAATATTATACTCAAGAATTTAGGAAAAGAGATTTGATTTTGGGTATAGATTTGTCCTCACAAGATACTTTGCTCAAATGAATTGGAGTATTGCATATTTATTTGAGACATACAATTCTCATGTTTAACCTTTAAAAACTAGATGAAGTTTGTGTTCAGGGAACTCATCTAGAGGCAAGAGGGAAAAAAGTTTCTGAAGAAACTAGTGAGAGTTCCTTTGAGTATGGAGAAAAAGGGAAAGGTAAATTTAAAGAAAAATGAAAGAAGAATGCTACCATCAAGATGGAGAAAGAAAATATCACATGTAAACATTGTTGAAAAGAGGGCCACGATGAAGATCATTGCTAGAAACTTCATCCAGAAATAAGACCCAAAACGTTTAAGGACAAGGAGAAGAAGAAAACAGTTGTCACTACACAACACAATTTAGTTTCAGATTCTGCAAATGAAACAAAGATCACAACCATGGGTTGAAAGGTAGGGAAATTGCAAGTACTAGTTCTTAAAACTGTCTCAATGTAACTCAAGATGAAAAAATAGGAATAAATCTTTTCCACATTAGAGTTATTTCAAAACATACCAAGATAGATACACTATTTGATAGTGGTTCACAAGCACATATTATCTCAGAAGACATTTTTAAGAAGTTGAATTTAGAAACCATTCCTCATCCTAAACCTTATCCTTTAGGTTGGATATGTGACAACGCAAAATTTCATGTGACAAAAAGAAGTAAATTGAAATTTGCAACCACTCCAAACGTTTTAGATTAGGTAGAGCTTGATGTATTTCCAATTGATATATGTAGTATTGTTTTGGGAAGTCCATATTTTTATGATAGGAAACCTAGTTTTCATCACCATGAGAAAAAATATAATTTTCTCAAGAATGGGATTGAGTACATTGTTAGATAACACAACTATAAGTTGAATGCTTGTCTTGTAAATGCGGGACAAATGAAGAGCACTGTTAATGCTAGTCAAAACTTTACATTGTTAATGATCAAACATGAAGTTGTTGAAGAATCTAAAGCCTTTCAAGGATATGAATCAAGTTTGAAATCTGATTTCATTGAGGTTTATAATTCATGTGATACGATGTTTAAAGAGTCTAACATGTTTCATCCTAAAAGAGTTAAACAAAATCAAGTTAATTTGCAGTAGCATGCATCATTGTTGAACATTGGTGTGAACAAGATGCCAGTGTTAGAGAGTGCAGAGGTCAAAGAGAAAATGAAAAAGAAAATTGACAAAGAGGACATTGGTTCCAAAACTTATTATTGTGGGTTTCATAATGTGTTGGATTTGAAAAGGGATGGTGCATGGTGATGGCGATCACATTTGGTCAAGATTTGAGCCAAGTACAAGGCTAGACATGGTAAGCATCGTCATGATGGAAGTGTTCAAGGTGAGAAGAATTTGAGATTGTTTAAGTTTCCTTTGATTGGATATCGAGGAAGGAATGTGTTTCTTCCTTTAAAGGCAGTTTTTTGTTTTTCATATTCTGGAAAATTGCAACAAGATGTCATCTATGATAGCAAGACAAGGACTCCAAAATAAGGGAAAATGATGTATTTAATGAGACACTCAAAATGAAAAATTCAAGCAAAGTTCAATGGATTGAGAATGGAAGGGTGAGAGAACTATACCCTCATCTATTTGTTGATTGATAAAGAGATTTTTGAGGCCCGAAATCTTCCAATGGGGAGGAGTGATCTAGTGGATCAAAATAGTGTTCAAAATTCAAAGTGTGCGACAGAGTTTGAAACCTAAACGATTGGATAGATCTTGGTGATATGAACCTAATGCAATTTTTTTTCACTCAAAACCGATATCGGATGCTCCCGATATCACATTTTGATCTAATTGGCAAACAACAAAAAAATTTGAAATTTGGGTTGTAGGGATGCCTAGTCACCAATCTATATGATGACTGGGCCATGAGTTGGAAGTTTGTTGAGTTCTCCATTGACCAATGAATGGTAGACACTTGGAATAGTGTGGTTGGTCCCATTTGGTGGTTTTCTATTGGTTGATGATTTAGTGTGGTGCTCCAATGAGGGAGTGCCACATGGACCAACCAGTGGTTGCCACATGGCCAACCAAATTTTTTTACGAGGTTGAGCTGCCTCTATGGGGTTCAAAATAGAGACCTCACACATATTAACCAGGGCCAACACCATGTGCCACTGTGTTCCTTATTTAAATAAGGTTGAATGGTTCTATTTAAAGTTGTATTAATGTGCCATTGGGGAAGGGGCCAGGCTAAGCCCTATCCCCTAGCCACAACAACATCCATGAGACCGCAGGCGGGGGGCTAAGGGCTAGGCCTTAGCCTAGCCCATGGCCACATCCCTAAGTAATTAATGTAGCAAGAGCGAGCATTATGACCTTGTGGAAGCGAAAAGGTTAAGGGGCCAACCCTGGGTCATATGACCCCTGACTGAATCATGAACGCAATGGAGCTAACATGGGCCAACCCATAAGGGGGCAGCCCCAAGGCACATGGTACCTCATGTGGCTGCATGCATAGAAATGGAGAGGGGCCAACCCTTGATCACCAACACACCATAGAACTAGGAGCGTACACCAGAGTTGGGGGCTAGATAGAGCCCGAAAAATTCGCCCCCCTATGTGGTCTTATGGCCACCATGTGACCATGATTTTTGGAACTAGGGGCTTAGTTACTGGATTAACTGTCCTACAATTTCCCCCGCTGAGAGGGAATGTAGGCCAGGTTTTCATGTCGGTTCTGCATTTGGGGTGTTCAATCCACGTTTAGGCCAAATTGGAGGATTCTTAGCACTGTAACTTTCCGTAAACACATAGTTTTGAGCATAATGAAACAGGCCCAACATTGGAAGTTGGAACAAGAGATATAACCCAGTGGGGGTGAATTCCTTTATCGTTTGTTGTCTTATGTATGTTGTTATGGTGCTGATGTATTATTTATTTTTTGCAAAACTGAGATAAAAATCATCTTGTATGTGTTTAGTAAATTGATCCTCTACCCAAAACACATATAGTTTACACTTGCAAAATTGTTTAAAAAAACTTCAATTTTATACATTCAGATCATTTTGGAATCAGACCAAAAGGTTTTTGTGAAGATTTGATTTGTTTGCAAGATTTTCTCTGATGCTTACAAGGTTGAATCTTAAAAGAGGAGAAGGAGAACTTATGGTGCCAAGATCTCAAATTGTTTCAAGGAGAAAAAGAAATCCTCAAGCTTCAATAGTAATGGCACATGAATAAGGTCCTAAAGATATGTGTGAAGATGATAAGACTTTCAAAACAACATTCTTTGAGATGTCATAGATGGTTAAGGTTTTTGATGAGGAGAGGAATTCTAGACTGTATGGAGAGAGCTCAAAACCTCATGGAGGAAAAGGAGACAAGCCTCCAAAAGGGAACATAGGGAATGGTCACAAACCACCACCTTCACCTCCATCATCCTCATCTTAATTTCTTCTACCCTTTCACAAACACATCTAAATTCCCCAAAAGGTCATGGTAAAACACCTTTTCTTAAGCTTGATATTAAGTTTGAATTGCCTATGTACAATGGAGAGGTAAATTCAAAGATATTAGATAATTGGATTCATCACATTGAAGTGTATTGCATCACACAAATAATAAAAAATAATGAAACCAAGATTCAACTTTCTTCTCTTAGATTGGAAGGTGCAATATAAATTTGTTGGGAAGCCAAAACTCAAGAGGACATGAAGAAACATGGTAAGTTTTTATCCTCTTGGAGTGATTGTTTTGTTGCAATAAGAAGGAAATTGTATCCATTAGAATACATGCAAAAGTTTTTTATGGATTGGAAAAACTTTAGGCAAGCTAAAGGGAAAAATGTGCAATATTATACTCAAGAATCTAGGAAAAGATCTTTCATTTTGGGTATAGATTTTTCCTCACAAGATACTTTTCTCAAATAAATTGGAGTATTGCATAGTTATTTGAGACATACCATTCTCATGTTTAACCCTAAAAATTAGATGAATTTTGTGTTCAGGCAACTCATCTAGAGGCAAGAGGGAAAAATGTTTTTGAAGAAACTAGTGAGAGTTCCTTTGAGTTTGGAGGAAAAGGAAAAGGTAAGTTTAAAGGAAAAGGAAAGAATAATGCTATCATCAAGATGGATAAAGAAAATATCACATGTACACGTTGTCCAAAGAGGGCCATGATGAAGGTCATTACTGGAAACCTCATCCAGTTATAAGACCCAAAAATTTTAAGAACAAGGAGAATGAGAAAACAGTTGCAACTACACAACATGATTTAGGTTCAGATTCTAGAGATGAAATAAAGATCACGTACATGGGTTTCAAATATAAGTACATTTCTTTTACTATTTCTTCAAATTGTCTTAATGAAACTCAAGATGACAAAAAAAATAGAGATTTTCCACATTAGAGTTATTTCAAAACATACCAAGATAGATACATTGTTTGATAGTGGTTCACAAGAAAATCTTATCTCAGAAGACATTGTCAAGAAGTTGAATTTAGAAACCATTCCTCATCCTAAACCTTATCCTTTAGGTTGGATATGTGACGATGAAAAATTTCATGTGACTAAAATATGTAAATTGAAATTTTCAATCACTGCAAACTTTTTAGATGAGATAGAGATTGATGTAATTCCAATTGATATATGTGGTATTGTTTTGGGAAGTCCCTATCTTTATGATAGGAGAGATATTTTTAATCGCCATGAGAACAAATATCATTTATTCAAGAATGGGATTGAGTACATTGTTAGAGAACACAACAAGAAGTTGAATGCATCTCTTGTAAATGCAGGACAAATGAAGAGGTTTGTTAATGCTAGTTAGAACTTCGCATTGTTAATGATCAAACATGAAGGTGTTGAAGAATCTAAAGCCTTTGAAGCATATGAATCAAGTTTTAAATCTGATTTCATTGAGGTTTCTAATTCATGTGATAAGATGTTTGACGATTCTAACCTGTTGCCTCATAAAAGAGGTAAACAAAATGAAGTAAATTTGCAGCAACATGCATCATTGTTGAACAATGGTGTGAACATGATGCCAATGTTAGAGAGTGAAGAGGTCAAAGAGTAAATGCAAAATAAAGTTGACAAAGAGGACATTGGTTCCAAAAATTCTTCTTTTGGGTTTCATAATGTGTTGGATTTGAAAATGAATGGTGCATGGCAATTTCGATCACATTTGGTCAAGAGTCGAGCCAAGTACAAGGTTAGACATGGTAAACATTGTCATGATGACAATGTTCAAGGTTGGAAGAATTTCAGATTGTTTAAGTTTCCTTTGATTGGAAACCGAGGAGGGAATGTGTTTATTCCTTCAAAGGAATTTTTTTGTTCTGCATATGCTGGGAAATTGCAGAAAGATGTCATCTATGATAGCAAGAAAAGAACTCCAAAATTAGGGAAAATGATGTATTTTCATGAAAAACTCAAAATGACAAATTCAAGAAAAGTTTAGTGGATTGAGACTGGAAGGGTGAGGGAACTGTACCCCCATCTATTTGTTGACTGATAAAGAGATTTTGGAGGTCCAAAATCTTCCAATGGGGAGGAGTTATTTGGTGGATCAAAATAGTGCTCAAAATTCAAAGTGTATGGTAGAGATTGAAACTTGAACAAAAGAGGTTTCCGATCTGAACTCAATGCAGTTCATTTCACTCAAAACTGATATTGGATGCTCCCGATATCATGTTCTGATTGAATTGGGAAACAACTAAAAATATTGAAATTTGGGTTGCAAGAATGCCCAATCAACAGTCTCTACATTGATTGGGCCATGACTTGGCAATTTGTCTAACCCTCCATCAACCAATGAATGGTCGGCACTTGGCATAGTGTGGTTGGTTCCATTTGATGGTTTTATATTAGTTGATGATTTGGTGTGGTGGCCTAATGGGGGAGTGCCACGTGGGCCAACTAGTGGCTTCCACGTGGCCTCCTCATGGCTAACCAAAATTCTGTTATGTGGCCTAGCTACCTCTATAGGGTTCGAAACCAAACCTCACACATATTAACCAAGGCTAGTACCACTGCGCCACTATGTTCCTTATTTAAATAAGTTTGAATGGTTCTATTTAAAGTTGTATGAATGTGCCATTAGGAAAGGGGCTAGGCTAAGCCCTAGCCCTTGGCCACCCCAGCACCCATTGGGCTGTAGGAGAGGGGCCAAAGGTCAGGCCTTATCTCATCCCACAACCACAACCCCAAGCAATTAACATAGCCAGAGCCAACGCTATGACACATCCCCTTTGGGGACTAGCCCCTAGTCATATGACCCCTCACAGAACCATAGGTGAAACAAAGTTAAGAGGCGCCCAACCCTAAGGCAAATGGCACCTCATGTGACTGCGGTCATGAAAATGGAGAGGGGCCAACCCATGGTCACCAGTGCACCATAGAACCAAAAGTGCTTGCCAGAGTTGCGGCCTAGATAGAACCTAGAATCTTCAGCCCCTTATGCAGTCTTATGGCCACTACGTGACCATGATTTTCGGAACTGGGGGCTTAATGGGTGGACTAACCATCCTATAGTTTCACCCATTGACCGAGAATGTAGGCCAGGTTTGCGTGCCGGTTCCGCATTTGGGACACTCAATCCAAGGGCCGAATTGGCAAATGGTTAGATGTAGAATTTTGGGAAAATCAAGAAACAAGCATAAATTTCTCTGTTTTTCACCAAATGAGGCGCAAGAAGAACCAAAATGGGGGTTTTTTATTGTTCTCGAGCCATTGGAGACATTGTTTTAGCATTTGCAACACTGTAACTTGATGTAAACACATATATTTTTTTTTTTCATAATGAAAGAGGCACAACATTATAAGCTGGACTAGGAGATGTAGCCCAGGAGGGGTGAAACTCCTTTATCATTTGTTGTCTTGTGTATGTTGTTATAGTACTGATGTCTTCTTTATTTATAAAAAACTGAGATAAAAATCATCTTGTATGTGTTTAGTAAATTGATCCTCTACCAAAAACACATATAATTTACACTTGCAACATTGTTTAAAAAAATATTCAAGTTTATACATTCAGATCATTGATTTTGCTAATTTTAGTCCATCAACTTCTAGTGCATTTTCAGGGTCTTGAACAATATTTATGGGGTTCTTGAAAAATAAGGTTTCCATAGGATCTCCCTGCTAAACAATTAGCTATTTTTCTATATTGATATCTTTCCAACAAGTTATCATGCACCTAAAACAAAGTTTAAATGTAAAATTTATCAATTGTAATAATAACAAGTTTACAATGTATTGAATGTCCTACGATTAACCCTCTTTTGCT
The DNA here is from genome assembly GCA_000404065.3 of Pinus taeda. Classification (NCBI taxonomy): domain Eukaryota; kingdom Viridiplantae; phylum Streptophyta; class Pinopsida; order Pinales; family Pinaceae; genus Pinus; species Pinus taeda. The sequence goes on along the minus strand of APFE031730758.1, from coordinate 23,468 downwards.
CTTTTTTCATTGACGTGATAATTTTTCATAGTTATTACGTTAACATTGAAGAACTGCTCAATCCAGATATTCCCCAAATATCTAAGTAGTGACCATATCATTGCATGATAATTTGAATATTGGGAGTTATTAATGTGTGGGAATACACTAGATAATTCTAGAAGCACCAGGGAGGTTCTAAGTGGGATATAAAACCCAAAATGTAACCCTAATTTTAGCTATCAAAAACCAAGCAAAAAGAGGAGAAAAAGGCTTCTATTTTTCACTAGCTACTGGTTATTTGATGGTAAGAGTAGGAACGTGGAAGAGATTGGAATAAATTATAGAAACAAAAGCATATTGTAGAAGACTATAGAAGACCATAGGGTCTCATAGCTTCATACAAAGCATGTACAATGTTATAGTTTATAATCTCCATAATATAAGAAGATAAAAGGTATAATCCTTGATTTAATGTTGGTTTTCTCATGTGGGCATCTAAGGAAAGTATTGTGTTCCATTGTATGGATTTGATATTGTGGTCTATTTCATATGTCAAGCTTTAAATCATGTGTTCTTACTCTTGTTAAAGCGTTAAAATACAAAATGATAGCTACACATTCAATAATATGATTAATGTAGGTAGTTTAAGTTCGATTCATTCTAGTGAGTAGACGATTGAAATATACAAGATAGCTTATAGATCATATTTTAATGAAACAACATTTATTTATGTATTTGGTGGTTTGAGCACAATACATGCTTACCCAAATAAAAAATATACAAGTTTGCATGAGAGTTAAACAACTTCTATCCTTATATAAGCACAGGAAAGGTTAAGGAGTAGCTATAATCCTATAAAATGGAATAAGAGTATTGAGAATGAGGCTTGTAGATGAAAGTGAAATAGGATTAATAAGGTTGAAAGCTTAAATTACTAGTATTTCTGAGATCATGGTTGTCCTCATGGTCATTCTTGAGAAAAAAATGTCCCTTTTGATAGAAACCTAAATCTCACAAGGAGCTAGAATATCATGAGTAGAAAAAAGATAAATAAATACAATCTTGAAAATGGAGACTCTAGTAACCAATATTCTCAGTTCCTAAATAAAATGGAAGCAAAGCTTGACATAAATCCCTATGAGGTGAGGTAGATACACTTAATTTGAATCATTAATTGCAACAATTATAAGTCTATTTTCAATTTACATGATATACAAGAGAAGATAAAAATAACTTTTTCTATAATGAAGAAAAAGGCCATGTATAAATTTTGTGCAAGATCCATAACCAAACCCTTAGGATTTTTGGGGAGACCAAAAGGGAAGAGAAGAGAGGAAAATACTAAGGATATCACCATGGTGTGCAAGGACATTAAAAATCACTATGATCATTCAAATATTGATGTTCACACAAAAGAAAATTTCAAAAAATTGCATCTATAGTTGAATCCTAAGATTGACAAGCAAGAGCAATCCTAGAAGGAGAATATTTGAATGGATGTCAAAAGGGAGGAAAAAATAAGCTTATATGTGGATGAAAATATTGTTTTCAAAATAGTTCAAAATGACATGAGCCCAAGTAGCCTTAATCATAAAGAAGAGAAGATGATGGTAAAGTCAGTCCATATGAAGATTTAGATCATGAAACACAAGGTAGACACTCTCTTCAATTATAGTTCATAGGTAAAACTCTTTGTGGAGGTTCTAGTAAGTTTATTTTATAAATGTTTGATCACTTTCATCCATACCCTTTGTGTTGGGTGAATAAATATGTAAAGATAAAATTCACCAAGCAATGTAAGCTTAAATTTTCTATTGATATAAATTTTATTGATGAAATGAAGTTGATGTATTACCCCTTGATGTATCAATTGTAGTGTCTATTAGCCTGTAATGTATGTGAGGGAATTTATATTTATGAGAAGGGCCAACCAATATTTCCTAATCAAGGATGGTAAATCACTTATAATCAATTGACATAATAGGAATTATAGGATCTCTCTAGTCACTGGACACCAAGTTCAGAGAATAGTTAGCTCAACCAAAATGTATGTGCTTATTTTCTAGAGAACCGAAAGGACACCAATTACGTGTATGTGAAAGAATCCTTTGAATTTGTACAAAAGAAAAGAAGTACCAAACAGGAAAAATTTTGCAAGGGTTATATAAATATTCCAAGATCTAAAAGGAATGCCACCCAAGGGGTAAATAAAGCACTAGATAAAATGATTTATAGGCTTCCCTTTTCCAAATATAGGATTGAATAGATATTCCATAGTATATTTAGATGAAGTGAAGAAGCAATTACAAGAAATGTTGGATCATGGAGTCATAAGGCCAAGTAACTCACCATGGGATTCCTCACTTACTTTGGGACCACAGAAGGATGGGACTTGGAGAATGTAGATTGAATAAAAGCTTTTAAACAAGATTACTCTCAATAATCACTACCATTTTCCCCAAATTTACAACTTGTTAGATTAGTTGCAACATCCTAAGTACATCACTATGCTATATTTGAAATCTAGATATCATGAGTCTAGATCAAGGAAGAAGATACTAGGAAGACTACCTTTAAGATGGAATAATTCTATACATTTAGAAAATAATTCTTTTTGGTTTGATTAATGTACCAAATATTTTTATGGATTTAATGAATATTGTGTTGCATCCATTCCTAGATTCATTTTCCATAGTTTATCTAGATGATATTTTTATCTTTAATTCTACTTGGGAGGAATATGTGTTACATCTAAAGCAAGTGTTAAAGATGCTAAGGAAATATAAATCCAAATAAACATAAAGAAGAGTGACTTTGATACACAATTCTTGGTGTACTTAGGGCATGTATTTTGTGGGGAAAAGTTCAAGATTGATCCTATGAAGATAGGGGTCATCCTTAAACTCCCACTTCTATGAATGTTGTAGAAGTTAAGAGTCTCGTGGGAGATACCCAATGTTTAAGAAAGTTTATTTTTAGTATTGGAAACACCAGTTCATAGTATAACATCTAGTGGGAATATTTTCTAGTGGGGTTATAATTAGTGTAAATACTTTGAAGAAACAAAGTAGAATATTAGTTGAGCATTGGCCTTAACACTAAATAACTTGCAATATTATTTTGAAACAAAAATTGATGCTAGTGAGTATATTAGGGAAGAAATATTAATAAGTGGGGGGGGAGATCATTCCTCTATAGTCAATATAATAAATTAAAGAACATAATTTCGAAGAAATTTAATCTCATAAAATTGATCATACCTACTCCTCAAATCCATACCAAATGGAAATAAGAAGCTAAGACTATGTTTAGTGGGGTGATCAAAATAAACATAAACTATTAAAAAATGGTTATCTATTAAAAAAAAAATATGTAAATAAATTTAAATAAATAAATTCAAAGATTTTTTATACATGACCCATCCCAATAGAACATGTAGAGACAACTTTTGTGTCAACAACATTTGACACAATAAGAATACTTTATGATGGTATATAAATGGTATACTCATCAAAGGTAGTGTATGTAACATATAAGAATTTTAGGCTCATGTTCACATGGTGTTGGAAGTCGTGTTTTGTTTCCTAAATTTTTTGTTAAGTAGATGATCACACAGAATGATAAAGGAGCATGGGAGAGAAGTAGCGAGTGCACAACAGAGTGAGATGGTGGAGAAGGAGGTGGCACAATGTAGGGAGGCACCATGCATGGAGGAGATGGCAGAGTCCAAAGAGAGGGGATGTGTGCAAATAAGATCAAGTAGTTAGAATTGTGTGGTTGATGGCCAATGAGCAGAAGGATGCCATTCCAAGAAAGGTTGAAGATATTTGCAGAGGAAGTATGTCGGTGAAGTGTAATGAGAAGGAAGGAGATACTTCTAGCAGATGATTAAGTAGGCATGAGACAAATGAGGGGGAAATTTCAGAAAATATCATAACAACCAACTAGCCGGGAAGAAAAAAGTAGTGGGGGAGCAGGTTACAAAGGTTCAGGAAGCTACCAGGAGGCGATATAGGGAGATGCTTGAGACAGATCAAGGGTTAGATGGTTGGATAGAGGGACAATTAGATGACTAGACCACAATTATCGAATACAAAAGGGTTTTTGTGAATGTACCTTTCTTTCGATGTCAAAAGTTGCAAGTGTTAGTGTCTGAGTCTGTTGTTGCTTTGCAACATATGGTATGAAGGAAATTGTCTATGGGGGAGTATGTATGGTTTTATGCTATATTTGTGGTCTTTTTTGTACTATGAGCAAGGAATGAAGGCTAGTGAGTTGAATTACATATTATCTGTGTTGTAGCGCCTCATGCCTCTATTTATTTTATGATGAAATAATATAATGAATGGTTCGGTTTCCTCCGATATATTTTTAAATGCATGTGTTTGTTTATCTAGTTATGGTTTTATGGTTCAATGTGTGTATAATTCACTTTTATCGCACTAAATATGTTTTAATTTTTCAAATGGCCATGTAAATCGATGATCTAGCAATGAATTAATATGTTATAATATTCTTTTAATGAATGGCGCATTGTGATGTTAATGTTGACACGAATGACTGGAGGTGTAGGTCATGTCAACCTTCCTCATAATGTCATTTGTGACTTTCAAACTAACTACTAAATGCAAAAGTTCGAAGGTCTTGTGCGGTGCACAATCGAAGGATGACGTCTAGGTGTTTGTCTGGTTGATGTATAGGTTGTATGTTGTGGGTCGACGTTTAGTTCCTTAGGATCATAACAATCCCATCCAACTATGGAAACCTATTTTGGATAGTCACCCATTAACATCTTAGGTGAGACCTCATCCACTCTATCAGTGTTGTTAAAAGGGTTGATGCTGAAAGGGTTTGTTGGCCAACTTCACAGCAAATATCAGGTCTATTAGAATCCCATTTGCCAATAAATGGTTTCATTGTTAGGAATGGTATTGTCATATGATGGGTTTTTTTTGTGGTAAGTATGAGGAAACTATGGAATAACCTCAAGGAAGAGATTACCAATGGTTTAAGCAGAAGGAGAACAAGTTTGCAGCAAAAGAGATTAGGGATAACAGATAACGCATGGATAAATGGTTGAAAAAGCATGTATTTACTAAATTACATGAAGCCTTTCTTGGAGAATTCCCAAATATTCTCATAGAGTGGGTTCAAAGGTTGAAGGACAACAATATGATGTATCGCCACACAAGATCAAGGAGGTGGGCTCCAGAGTATGTTTTCCAGCTGTAAGTAGTAAGTAACAAATTTTCACGTGTTGTAGATTTCTAGTTTGAAAGTGTTTTGAAGGGATACATTGTTGAGTTTGCAATGAAAGAAACAATATCTTATATTGTGGTGTGGAGAAAGTTTCTGAAGGGACCATAAGGTAGATTCATATGGTCGTTACCATTAGCCATTAAGATGTTATTGTATGACCATATATTTTTTCCTTTGGAATTAGAAGACATGAGCAACTAAACTACTCGTGTGCTAAGGGAAATGGGGGAGAACAAAGAGATGATTTGAGAAGAGGGAAATGAGAAAAGGTAGAAAGACTACAGTGGAAGCTAACAATGAATACAAGACTGCATGAATGATGGTGAGGAGATAGTATGGATATGGAGAGTTTAGAGGGTGGTACCTTGAGGAGTGGAAGGAGGTTTCGATGAGGTGACGTAGGAGGAGTTCGGTCAACATCGATTCTTTCCAAGAAAACAAGCCTACAGAGAGGGGCAAGGAGAGGCTACTAGAGGACAAGGAGAAGTGCAAGTGGTTATTGTTATGAAGAGACATAGTTCAATACTTTTCATAGTGAAGAAGATGAAGACGAGCAGTTGATTCCACACAACACATAGTCTTTGGATCATGGATCGTGCCTACTGTCAAACCCATGATCTCGTGTGCTTCTAAAAATCTAAAGGTAAGCACCCAACATATTGTCGTGACTAATGCCAAAGGTAATTATAGTTAAGGAGGTGGACATACTAGTAACAATGGAATTGTTCAAGTTGTGGGAGGAGTGTCACAGGGTTCTCAAGCTTAGTTTAGTAACCAAATAGGTGCACTATTTTCTAGTGGTTTTGCAAGTTCAAGTGGGAGTACTTCATTGGGAAGTACTGTGCAAAGTTCGATGGCGGGTGTGGAATTAAGAATGCATATATTCAATGGTACTGTGAATGAAGACTCATAACAAAATTTATTTATATGTGAGGCCATTTGGATAGCCAAATAGGTTGAGGACAAGGAAATTAAGATTTCATAGTTGGAAGAAACCTTTAGAGACTGCTTGTTAACATGGTACATTAACTTTAAGGGTGTAACCCTACCAGGGTAGGATATAACCTAGACTGAGATTAAACAAGCTTTGAATAGGGATTTTTTAAAGCCCAAGTTTGAATATCAGTGCATTACCGAGTTGAAGGAGATTTATCAAGGCTTGAGCGAATCTGTTCGAGATTCATCAGTTTAAGATTTTGAAGGATATGTTGACATTTGAAATTCCAGATGCACAACACAAGGAGTGGTTTATTGTCGGACTACTACCCCACATTAGGATACCACTAACTCAATAGTGAATAGGTTCACAACCAGTGGAATTAGAGCTAGCACTAAAGCTTGAAGCCTTGCCATCAGAAAGTGGAGAAAGTAATGGTATGGCTTAGATTTAGTCACAACTAACTATGCTATCTCTACAACTTCAAGACTTGATCAAAGGAAAGGAGAAGCGAGAGGAAGTGGTATGTACCATATGTCAGAAAGAGGGTCGCCACATGAATAAATGTAAGTTTTTTATATACTACATGGAAAGTGGCGCAACGAAGCTACTTATGCAGGGTAGAGTGATGTGGTGCAAATTTTGTTGAATGTGGAGCCGCACCCAACAAAACTATCCAATGATGAAAAACTATGAAGCTATAGCCCGCACTCTATTTTGTGATTTATATAAATCAGTGGGACATGATATCCACCATTATTTTGCACTAGAGTCTATGCATCAGTGCACCTTTGATTCCTTTCGGGTGCAGGGACCTGAAGGGGTGGAAGCAATACCAACTAGTTTCAATCAACAAGGATACAACCAACCTAGAAAATACAAGCAGTCAGGTCAGGGACAAGGGATGGAAGTTAGAGGATTAGGAGGACCATCTCGAGTAAGATGAGCATTTGGACAAGGTTGGGGATGATAGTATTCTATAATTATGGAAAGTAGGGGCATCTTGTGTGGAATTTTCGTAATCTGTACTAAACATGTACATATTGTAGGGTGTTTGACCATTCGAACCATGTAGAACCCAATAATGGGTTGGCACAGTAACTTGACGGGGTTCCAGAATTAGAGAAGATGTTGCAAAGTCTAGAATGTCACAACCACAATGGCTGAGAAGGGTGCCTGAAGCTCCTCCAAAGTTTGATCATGTTTGGGAAAAGGAGACGTAAGAAGAAGAACGAAGGGAGATGGCTGTTGTTGAATGGGACACACCAGAAACAATTCATGAAGCAGCCATGCCATTTGTCTACAATAATATTGTCCAATCCATAATTTTCATTAAATTTGTTTGGAGTTAGTAAAGAATTGACGAGCGCTGGATAAATTTAGGAAGCTTATAGAATAGCATGCCAAGGAATTTGATATAGCTACCACACGAGCCTCTCTACTGATCCAAATTGGATCCTAGAACACTCTCTAAGTTTTCATGACTATTTCAAATTATGCTAAGAGATTCAAGTCCTAGAAAAATCAAAGCTATCAGAAGGAATCCTCGTAACAGTTGTAGTTGTGGCCAAAGTGGAGCAACAAGGACCCTCGGTCAAGCGCGCAGACCGTTGGCCCATGGTAACGTGCACTGGCACAAAATGGCAAAACCGAAGGCCAAATCAAGAAATAGGGGTGGTTTCTGATACACGATTAGCACTAATAGCGTATCACAGGGTGTCCCCCTCAGTGAAGGAAAGTCCCAAAGCACCCAGACCCGAAATCACTATAAAATTTGGAAAAGTAACGAATTTGGTTTCATAGCACGAGATTTCACAAACTAGTAGGATATCGGAAGGCCTCGAGGTGGTAAGAAGTTTTGACTGAGTCCCGCCCAATGCCACACATCGAGCGACACACGTCTGACGAATGAGAGAGAAAACTGCCCACATCAGACGGGTAAACATCGTGCGACTTGTCCGCTCGATATGAAGGATGACCGTAGGATCTGGGGGGGCCCAAATCAACGACAGAGATACATCCCAATGACTGACTAGATTTGACAGGTCAAAAAGCAAGATGATAGGGGATTTGAAGTCTAACGTGGATGATGAGTTGTCAAACAATTCATGATTCGCGGATGATCTTGAAGCAAACAAAATTAATGACCATTCAAAAATGATTCAAGGAATCTGACACCCAGTTCATTGGGAAACAGGTGCCCACCTCCCTGCAAGGCGTTACCCAATGATGATGATGCAGAGCAGAGGAATTTGAACGAACAAAGGTAAGGAAACCAGAAGGCTTGGAAGTAGAAAAAAATAGTCAAAAGAATAGACTGGCTTTAAAGCCGTGACTTGACAGAAGCATAAAAAAAATCACACAGAGAGGCAGACAAGAGTTAGCTAGATGCAGGAAGCTAATAGCAGAGAATAGAGAGTAGAAGCCGAGCTGACCTGAAGGCAGCATTGAGCTAGATAGAGACAGAGAGAGTTAGAGAGTTTGTGTACTCCATTGGAGGCTTGAGAGGTTCAAGCAAACTCCTCGGCGTAACTCTGTCATACTACTATGACACTTAGAGGTTGAGTTTCAGTAAGGAGAGTCTGTGAACTCCATTCCTATTGACTTCATTATGTTTAGTGAGTCTCGAATCGAGCTCACTGTTGTAAAAATTTTTCTTGAAAACATAATAGAGAGGCCATCACTGAAAGGTTGGACCAAGAGACGTAGCCCAGGAGCATTGGGTGAACTCCTTATTAAACTTGTTTTGTTTACATGTTTACATGTTATTTTTTCTCTGATTGCCTCAGTGTCTATGTATTCTAACAATCTTATCGATCCATTGCATAAGTAACATAGGCACATCCATGCACATGAGTCTGTAATACCTTTAATTCTTTGTCTTGGATAAATTCTAGATCAAGTGGTATCAGAGCTCTAGGTTACTAAGGTTAGACAAGCTTGTGCTGGATCTTGTTGTTGAATGCTAACTATATCAAAGCTTAAATTAGGAGAAGGAGAGTTGGCTGAAACTAACCTGGAAATTGGAAGAGTCTATTCTAAGAGGAAACTGTCAGAAGAAAATCCCTTGGAATTAGACCCCTAGTTCATGGATAGTTTTATGACCGTGAGAATCATGGTGGAGGAAATGTATAGGGAATTTAAGAAAAATAGAGATGAAGATTCATCAAACTCCAAACAAGGCAAAGGAGTAGAAGAATCTCTCTGCCATGACCACTCTAAAGGCAAAGGGAAAGAAGAAAATTTTCTCACGCCTCCTAATAGCCCTGAAAATAAAAAGAAGAGATCTTTGATTAAATTAAATGTTAAATTTGATATACCAATATATGATGGAGAGTTGAATGTAGAGAAGCTGGATAATTGGATTAGACAAATTGATGTTTATTGCATAGTGCAGAGCATTGACTCAGACAAGAGTAAGATTCAGCTGGCCAGCCTACGCCTTGGAGTGAATTTGTTTATGCAATTAAAAAGAAATTCTATCCACTAGCCTACATGCAACAAGCCATGATGAGTTGGAAAACTCTTCGACAACTAAAAGGGAAAAGTGTACAACATTACACCAAAGAATTTAGGAAAAGAGCTTTGATTCTAGGAATTTCTTTAGACTCACTTGAGACTTTGTTGAAGTATATAGGTGGTCTACACAGCTACATGAGGCACACTATCCTCATGTTTAATCCCACCAGCATAGATGAGGTATCCGTTCAGGCTACGCATCTAGAAGCTAGAGGTAAGAATGGGAACCCAGAAGTTGGGGGATCATCCAAACTGGCTGCAAGCAAAAATAAGGAGAAAAGAAAGCAGAAATAGAAAGAGAGGAAGACAAGCAGTATATAAAAAAGCAAGTCTTCATGCACTCACTATAAGAAGGATGGGCATGATGATGAACACTGATAGATTCCGCATCCGGAGCTGAAACCTAAGAAGTTTGAGGACTAGAAGAAGAATATTGTTGCAAGTATTCAAAAGGATTTGGGGTCAGACTCAGGAGATGAAGCAACAATCGTAGCCACATGTATAAAAGGTAAAAATTCTGAAGCGTTTACTAGTAATTATGCACAATCTACTGATAATGAAGAAAATGAGAGAAAAAGACATGAGATTTTTCATATTCGAGTTATTTCCAATCATAAAAAGGTTGATACTTTGTTTGATAGAGGATCACAAGTAAATTTAATTTCTAAAGCAATTGTAAAGAAGTTGGGATTACTAACCACACCTCACAACAAACCATATCCATTAGGTTGGTTATGTGATAAAGCAAAGCTACAAGTGACTAGACAATGTAAACTTAAGTTTTCTTTTGGGTCAACATTTGTAGATGAGGTTGAGTTAGATATAGTTCCTTTGGATATATGTGGAATTGTTTTAGGAAGTCTTTACTTGTATAATAAAAAGCTATTTTCTATAGAGCCGAGAACAAGTATCTACTCATTAAAGATGGAATCAAATATATTGTAAGAGCTCATAAGCTCAAGAATAATTATACTCTCATAAAATCAGGGCAGATGAAACAAATTGTAAATTCATGCAAACAATTTTTATTGATGGTTGCAAAGGAAAAGAAACTTGATAAAACCAATGTATTTGAGTGTTGTGATGCTAAACAGTAAGATGATTTAGAAAAAGTTGTTTCAGAATATGATATATTGTTTCAAGAACCTAAAGGTCTGCCGCCCAAAAAGGAAATAGTGCCTAATATTAATTTGCAGCAAGATGCTCCATTTCCTAACATCGGAATGTATAGGTTGTCTGCTTTAGAGAATGCATAAATCAAGAAGCAAGTAAAGGAGTTGCTCGAGAAGGGGTTCATTAGACCTAGCACATCACCATGTGGGTCTCCAATTGTTTTGGTGAAAAAGAAAGATGGCTCATGGAGAATGTGCATTGATTACCAAGCATTGAATAAGATAACAATAACAAATCGTTATTCCCTTCCCCACATAAATGATCTATTAGATAAGCTGAAAGAAGCTGTTTATTTTTCCAAGTTAGACTTGCATAGTGGCTATCATCAGGTCATAGTTGCAAAGCAAGATGCATGGAAGACTACTTTCAAAACAAAGTAGGGACTGTATGAGTGGCTAGTTATGCCTTTCGACTTAACTAATGCCCCTGCTACTTTCATGAGAATAATGAATGATGTACTCAGACCTTTTCTTGATGATTGTGTTATTGCATATCTGGATGACATTCTTATGTTTAGCAAAATGCAGGAAGAACATTTAAATCATGTTAAGCAGACTCTAGATGTTTTGAAAAGAGAAAATATTTATGTTAAACTCTCAAAATGTGAATTTGGCAAAACATCTTTGAATTATTGGGCATATAGAGGGGTGGTGAATTGAAGATAGATCCCTCTAAGGTTGCAGTCATTGTAAACTGGCCTAAACCCAAATCTGCTATAGAAGTTAGAAGCTTCTTAGGAGCAGCACAATATTGGAGAAAGTTTATTTCTAACTTTTCCTTAATTGCATCTCCCTTACATGCTTTCACGGGATTGAACAAGGCGTTTCAGTGGCGAAGCAAACAACAGAAAGCCTTTGACACCTTGAAAGAAAAGATTAGTATAGCACCCATACTAGCACTTCCCGATCTTCAAAGACCATTTGAGATTGAAACAAATGCCAATGACTATGCCATGGGAGCAGTGTTGATGCAGCACGGTAAACCCATATGTTATCATTATGAGACATTTAATTCTACAGTAGTTAACTATCCCACATATGATAAAGAATTGTATGCATTAGTACAGAGTGTGAAAAAGTGGAAACATTACTTAATGGGAAAAGAGACAGTTATACATACTGATCATCAACCACTTCAATATCTACACTCCCAAACTAAGTTGCAACAATCAAGACACGATAGATGGATTGGTTTTCTACAATAGTTTCATTTAGTCATCAGATATAAAAAGGGCATACACAATAAAGTTGCAGATATGTTGTCCAGACCAATTATAAATGCATCTACTATACTTAGGCATAATTCAGTATTGCATGAGAGCTACATTGAACAATATGCTCAAGATATAGATTTTAAAGATGTATATGCAAATTTAAGTCAAGGAAAATGGGTAGAAGAATTGGATTGTCATGTTAAGGTCTAACTCTTGTATCATTTTGGGAAGCTATGCATTCCACAAACTGAAAGAGTAAAGATAATTCGAGAAGCACACACTTATCTAATATTAGGTCACTTTGGTGTAAGTAAAATCGTTGCACAGCTGCAAATATTTTGTTATTGGCCAAAAATGAATGAGACAGTTTCTAGATATGTAAGAGGGTGTACCATGTGTGCTAAAAGCAAGCCCAACAATAGAAAACTAGGCTTTTACAATCCACTATCAGTTCCTTCCCATCCTTGGGAAAGTGTTTCCATGGACTTTGTTAGAGGACTGCCTAAATCTAGGAAAGGTCATGACTATTTATATGTTTTTGTGATAGGTTCAGCAAAATGTGTATTTTAATACCTTGTAACAAACAAATTACAGCTGAACAAACTACACAGTTGTTCTTCCAGCATGAATGCGTCCATTTTGGATTACCCCCTTCCATAATATTTCATCGAGATACCCGATTTGTTGGGAAATTTTTGTCAAGTTTGTGGGAATTGATGGACACCAGGCTGAAGAAGAGAACAACTTTTCATCCACAAACAGATGGCCAAATTGAAGTGGTCAACAGGATAGTGATCCAGTTTCTCAAAGGCTATTGCAGCAGGAATCCCAAAATTTTCGATGAACATTTATGTTATGTGCATCATGCTTATAACCGAGCTAAACATTCTTCTACACGGAGATCTCCTTTTGAGACCTGTTTTGGTTTCACACCAAGGTCTCCCTTGGATTTTGTCTTTGGTAAAGAAATAGCAGTTGATGGAAATAGTGATAAGGACAAGGGAACCAAGTTCCTTGAACAAATCCAAGAGATTCACCAGGCAGTACAGGAACAACTGGAAAAGAGCCAAGCTAAGTACAAGGCAAGGAATGACAAGCATCAGATGGAGCATAGTTTCCAAGTTGGTGATCAAGTCTGGCTGTATATCAGCAAAGACAGAATGCAAGGTGAAGGTAAGAATCTAAAGCCAATAAGGTATGGACCTTTCAAGATACGTGAGAAAATTGGTGAGAATGCTTTTCGCCTTGATCTACTAGCTTACATGCACATCTACTCAGTCGTTAATGTAGACAGCTTGAGACTATTTGAACCTTCATCAATCAAAGATCCTGAAGAGCAGAGTCAATTACCTTCTATTGATGATCTATTGCCCAGATATCTTAATGAATTGTAGGAAGATACAATTCTGGACAGGAAGGTAAGAACTACATGCAGAAGGGATGTTGAATACCTCAGGATTAGACTCAAAGGTTCAAAACCAAGCAGTGCGAAATGGATAGAAATTGAGCAAGCGAGGAAGCAATAGCCTCACTTGATTGATGCTTAAAAGAAAACCAACTTTTGGTGGTCCAAAAGTTTTTTTAGTGGGAAGGCCGTGGTCCGAATTGGATCCTAGAACACTCTCTAAGTTTTCATGACTATTTCAAATTATGCTAAAAGATTCAAGTCCTAGAAAAATCAAAGCTATCAGAAGGAATCATCGTAACAATTGCAGTTGTGGCTAGAGTGGAGAAACGAGGATCCTCGGTTGAGCGCGTAGACCGTTGGCCCATGGTAACATGCACTGGCACAAACTGGAAAAACCGGAGGCCAAATCAAGAAACGAGAGCGCTAATCGCATATTGCAGGGCGTCCCCCTCAGTGAAGGAAAGCCCTAAAGCGCTCGAACCCAAAATTTCTATAAAATTTAGAAAAGTAACCCATTCGGTTCCGTAGAGCAGGATTTCACAAACCGACAGGATATCGGAAGGCCTTGAGGTGGTAAGCAATTTTGACTGAGTCCCACCCAATGCCACACATCGAGTGACACACGTCCGACGGATGAGAGAGAAAACCGCCTGCATCAGACGAGTAAACATCATGCGACTTGTCTGCCCGATATGAAGGACGACCGTAGGATCTAAGGGGCCCAGATCAATGGTGGAGATACGTCCTGATGTCTGACTGGATTTGACAGGTCAAAAATCAAGATGACAGGGGATTTGAAGTTTGACGTGGATGATGAGTTAGCAAACGATTCATGATTCATAGGAAATCTTGAAGCAAATGGAATTAACGACCATTCAAAAATGATTCAAGGAATCTAACACCCAATTTGTTGGGAAACAGGTGGCCACCTCCCTGCGAGGCGTTACCCAGTGATGATGACACAGAGTAGAGGAATTCGAACATACAGAGGTAAGGAAACCAGAAGGCCGGGAAGCGGAAACGAAGAGTCAAAAGAACAGAATGGCTTTAAATCCGTGACTTGACAGAAGCGGAAAAAACCACACATAGAGGCAGACAAGATTTAGGTAGATGCAGGAAGCTAATAACAGAGAATAGAGAGTAGAAGCTGAGCTGACCTGAAGGCAGCATCGAGCCAGAGAGAGCTAGAGAGAGTCAGAGAGTTTGTGTACTCCATTAAAGGCTTGAGAGGTTCAAGCAAACTCCTCGGTGTAAGCCTGTCATACTACTGTGACCCTTAGAGGACGAGTTTTAGTAAGGAGATTCTGTGCGCTCCATTCCTACTGATGTCATTCTGTTTAGTGAGTCTCGAATTGAGCTCACTGTTGTAAAAAATTTGCTTGAAAACATAATAGAGAGGCCACCACTGAAAGGTTGGACCAGGAGACGTAGCCCAGGAGCATTGGGTGAACTCCTTATTAAACTTGTTTTGTTTACATGTTTAACTGTTATGTTTTCTCTGATTGTCTCAGTGTCTATATATTCTAGCAATCTTATCAATCCGTTGCATAAGTAACATAGGCACATCCATGCACATGAGTTTGTAATACCTTTAATTTTTTTGTCCTGGATAAATTCTAGATCATATACACATAGTGAAATAGGTAGCCTACATAATGAGAACTAGAAAGGAGTTTAGATTTAGTGCATAAATAGGGGAGTACAAAATGGACAATATCATACTAGATTTTCCGTAAATAATTTTCCAAATTTAAATTTTCTCCCATTTAGTTGAGACTAGCAAATCAACATCGTATTTTTCCCATTAGTAGACTGAAATGAGTCCCAATGGATATTGATGGAGTGGCAAGCCCTGTTGACTGTGAAGTCATAAATATTATTGTTACACTGAATTTTGTCACCTTGACTATCTGCAGTTATATGGCCCCATCAATAGCCATATTGTCCTCTTTGTCAAGCCCCATACCTCTGCTCTTCATGTCAAAACTTCAAAAGGGAGAAAGTCACTTGAAAACATGTTTATCTCTGGGTACGCAGGTTCTCTATACCTTGCCTGCGTGTACGCACCCCAAATACATTTTACCTGCGTATTTATACGCTCTGTATGTTAAAGCTTGGGTGCGTACCCCTGTAAAGGTCAAAAGGCACAAGTTTCATCTTTAAAAAAGTTACTTGTGGTCACTTCTAGAGCCTTCTAGAAGAGTTTTTGACGTGTATTGAGCGCCTCCAGATGGTTCATGCACCCCTATGATAGAGGAGCTTATCCCATCAAGAGAGGAGCTACCCCATCCAAAAGAGGGAGTATCCCATTGATGTTGGAACTGAATAACCTCTTCTAGAATACTATAAATACAGGCATTGGGCCAAAGGAGGGAAAGTTGAAAGCTGAACATTCTAAAGGGTAAATGCTGCTGGAATTAGGACTTCCATTTGTTGACTTGTGAGGAGAGATCACTATCCTTCCTTGTTGCCATAGTGGGAGTGGGTGAGCTTGTCAAAGTAGAGGAAATCTCTTGCTGGACCCTGGGAGGAGCTTGCACAACACCAAGGCTCAGGTTGTAATGGTTCCTTTTTTGTTTCCTTAATACAAATAAGTCCATTCTTCTCAATGATTTGTTGTTAACGAATTATTTCATGTACTCCTTGGTCTATGTGATGAATATGCTTTGTTTTATGATGAATATTCAGGTGTTATGTAATCGTTTGCTTTGTTAGTGTATGCAGGTTTTAAAGTGAAGGAGGAGCTCATCTGGATCAGCAAGGCTGGACTACTACAACAAGCATGGGACCTAAGGTAAGATCGAAAACATTTGAATTCTCATAGAATGATGTTTATCTAGAGAAGGATAGCTCTTGTTTGGTTTGTTTGTCATTAGAGAGTCTTAGACTCCTAGGAAGGTTGGATTTGTCTGCAAGTATAACCCTTTCCGTGTGACAAATTGGCGACTCCGCTGGGGAATCCATTGTTGGTTTGATTTTTCCTTTAATCATTTCTTTGACCTGAAAAGAGTCTGATTTCTTTTGATTTTTGGTTGTTTAACTCTGTTTTTGGGTGGTTTAGCTTAGGGTCAGTTTAGATCTTAGTTTTTCTTTGTTTTACAAGAAGTACGCACCCTCTGAGTTAGACACAGTGCGTACTTGTGCGCACTGTATCTGTGCACACAGAGCGGCCACACACCTGGTAAACGGGTTGCCTGCGTACCCTGGTAAAATTTAGAAAATTTCCCTTTTTTATCAGTTTCTCCCTTTTGAATTTGTTTTTCTTAGTTTTTTCTGCCCAGAACCACTGTTGACTGTCAGAAATCCTCACCTATACTTTTTCCATTAGTGTCGATAGTTTTAGTGAGATTCCTTGAGATTTTCGCCTTAGGGTTTGGTTTTTATAATTGGTCCTGTAGTGACTTTGG
Source organism: Pinus taeda (assembly GCA_000404065.3). NCBI lineage: Eukaryota > Viridiplantae > Streptophyta > Pinopsida > Pinales > Pinaceae > Pinus > Pinus taeda. The sequence continues at coordinate 6,570 of APFE031730758.1, read as the reverse complement.
GTTTAGAAGTCACAAAGACTTAGATCTCTCTGGTTTTGTTGATCTTCTTAGGAGTCGGGCCAGTCGCGAAATCTTCCCTCGTGAGCAACCTACCTTTGTGTTGTCTCTTTTGCAAAATTTCAATAAACTTGTTCATTTAAAGTTGCGAATTTCATTTTATAAAAGAACAAAAAGAGATTGAGTTTTTGTTTTGATTAGTTCATGATTCTGCATAAACTAGTCCTTGGATCGATCATTTCCAAGTAAAACACCCCAAGAATCATCCTAGTAAGCTTTTACTTCTTAGATTAAGTTGTTTAGAAAAGTTAGATTCATTTCCTTTGTTTTGCTTTTTGAGTAATTTTTCATAAATTGCATAGATCTTGAATTTGCTTTGATTAGATTAGTTTCATATGCTTTTCGCTAGATAGGAAAATATCAACGATCTCCTTTGCGATATTTGTTTTAGAGTAGCATTTGATATCTTTGAAAGAGAAAAGAATTTTTTCATTAAGTAAGGAGTGGTCTTGTTTTGTGTGTTTTAAAAGAGAAAAGAAAATTGTTTCTTTGATTGTCTTTTGAGAAGTTGTGTTTATTGAAAAGATTGCATTCTCTCAAATCTCTTAATTAGGACTTTCATCGAAA